>QGSO01000419.1:0-186320 GCA_011037825.1 Carya cathayensis | reverse complement strand
CATGTCGCGCGGCGCGTCGCTGCATTACACAGAATACGCTACACGCGTATTCTCTTCACACAACCCGCCGTATCACATCTACGGCATCCATCTCACGCCTATACTTCACAGCACAGTCCACAAAACTACAAAATCAAGCCTAACACTTCACAACCACACTTCGTTTCACAACTACGCAGCGAACTCCACAAACACTAACTACACAGTCTACAGCCAACCAAATCAACTATGTTAAACATAAATAACTAAAGATAGAGGGTTAAGACGAGAGAGATGTGATTGCTGTCGGGAAAAAATCCAAAACTGATAATTTTAGCGGGCTGTTACAAGTAGAAGATATGAGGTCATTTAAATTGGCTCAATTCAATAAGTGTTTGGAGTAAAAAAACTCTTTGGAAAGTAAATCCAAAGTGGAGTGGTATTTGTCTAAAAAATGTGAAGAAGATGATGCTAAATTTGACTTATTGACTTGGTGGAAAGTTAACTCCATTAGATACCGCATGCTGCGCGAGACGTTCTTGTAGTTCCTGTATCCATAGTGGCTTCTGAGTCTGCTTTTAACACAGCAGGTCAAGTACTTAATCCTTTTTGCATTATCTTATCTCCACTTATGATAGAAGCCTTTATTTGTGTAGAAAACTGGCTTCGTTCTTATTCCGCCCCAATTAGCATTTGTAGTTTAATGGATGATGTTGAGGATTTTGAGAACTTTAATACACTTCTTGCACCATTTGTTTAGTGTCTCTATCTTGTATATAATATTTTGAATTTGTTTTACTTGTTATACTTCAACTTTCATCTTTTTTTCCTTTTGTGTAGAGCTCATAGAAGAAGTTGGAAGTTCTTCAAAACCCATTTTAGTTGTTGGAGATGATTAAGGTGAGTCATCTTTTTACATTTCTTTCCTGAAGTTTTTTTCCATTTCAAGTCATTAATCATTTTTAATTGGAATTAACAGTTCTTTATTTTTTTGAATAAAATTGCAAGGTTTATTTGAATGGATTATTGGAGTTGGTAGATAAAGGCTAGTTGTATGAATTTTAATTGTGTATTCTAGATTATTGGTACTATATTTTTATTTTGTAATGTGGACACTTGAGGAGACTATTACTACTTTAGTCTTAGTTTTATTTTGTAATAAGGACTTGTGTGGCAGCTTGTAATATGGACTTGTAATAGATTTTTTTATAGCAGATTTTATGGCAGCGTGTAATATGGACTTGTAGCATATTTTTTTATAGCAAGTTTTTCTATAGTAGATTTTATATTTTTACAGCAAATTTTTCTATAGCAGATTTTTTTTTATAGCATATTTTATATTTTTATGGTAGATTTTTCTAAAGCATATTGTATATTTTTCCAGCAGATTTTTTATAGTAGATTTATATTTTTATAGCAAATTTTTCTAGAGAAGATTTTTTTTATAGTAGATTTTTTATTTTTATCAGACTTTTTGCATGGCATCAGTTTTTTTTTTTTAGCAAATGTTTTTTCAAGGGTAGCATTAGGTGCACTACCAGTACTATTTACTCGACAATGCAATATGCCCTGTCCTTTGGTACTCTCATTCATTTATTCAATCATGGACGTTAGTATTTTCATATATTAAAACATTCAATCATTTCCTTTCCTTTCATTCATTCAATCCTTTCAGTCATTTCCTTTTCATTCATTCAATACTCAGTCCATTCATTTCATAAACATCATTTAAAAGCATAAGTTTAAACATCATCATTTAATGCATCCTTTACAAGCATAAGCATCATCGTAAACATCAGTTCATGGCATCATTTAAAATCATTTCATAGCCTCATTTAAAATCCCTTTCATAGCGTCATTTAAAAATACACTTTCATCGCATCATTTAAAAGCATCAAACATAAATCTCAACATTTCATTTCATAGAAAATAAGAACAATAACTACTACGTATAACATCCATTCACATGCATACAACTATTACTTTGGGTGCATAAATAGGGGCTGCCAAATAAGGCATTTACATACTTATACCTTTAAACATTCATACATAGCATACTTTTATAAAACATTCTTTCATTTCATTGTGTAGAGCATCATAAAGATAAACATTTCATTTTCATTTCATATCATTAAGAAAACTCTATAAAAGTATGAATATAATACTTACCTGGACTCCATGCCATACTCATTTCATGCAGTACATTCATGTGTATGTCAGATGGCAACCTATATGCATACATAACCTCACATCATTCCTTTCCTCAAGTGCATAAGCAACAAAACTTAGAAAAGGTATAAACTATTCTTGACTTTGACCTCCTTCACTTAGACACACTCTTCCATCCATGTTCATCTTCTATACTTTTCTTTTTCACTTCCCAATTCTCCACTCATAGCTTGGGATTCACTTTGAGGTCACCTTTCAAACACTTAGCATTCAACTTCGTGTTCTTGTCGTTCAAAGTGAAACTCTTCGATTCACTTTTAAGGTTAAGACATATCATCACCTTCATCTTATTCTTACTACCAAACCATCTATTCCAATGCATAACTCGGACCAACCAAGTCATACATCTCAACCTTAGCCAATACATACATCTCTTCCTTTATTTAGGTATAACCTAACCAACACATCCTTGTAACCTTAACCATGCATAATACACAACTTTAAGCCAACCTTAAGGCTTAAACATCGTGTACTCATTCTTAAGATAGATTATTCATTACATATGGTAAATATGTCCGGCACATGCATCCAACCAATTTACACATGTACCTTAACCTTTATCACTTAAGATCAACATATAATCCACTAAACATCTGCTTGTGTAAACATGCTTCATACACACCAACATCAACACCCAACTCAAATCCAACTAACGTAACACTCTACACAACCCGTCCAACTACATAACTTACACCGACACTTCACACGACCTATATGATGTACAACCACATCATAGTTACGTCACATCCAATCACTTTACACAGTTCACAGCCACTTCTAAACTACACAATGACCCCATCATGTCACATGGCATCCAACCACTACATAGACTATACAATCACCCCATCTTTCACACGACACAACTTTACATCACAACTTCCATCACTTTGTAACACACTACCACATCCGCGCACAACATCACATGGCGCAACACCCTGTCACTTCACACTACTTACAGCCATAACACAAATTGCACAATAATGCCAACCACTTCAACTACATTGCCACATAAACTTCACAACTACATAATAGCCCATCACTTCAACTACATAATCTCAAAACATGCTCTATAATTGCCTGTTCAAAATTCAATGGTGGAATTTTTATTAGGTTTAGTAACCTCGTGAAAATCTCGTAAGTTTTCACAAATCAACTAATCACGTAGATTTTATTCTGTTAGCATAGTTAGTGTTATTACTCATTATAGTGTTAGAAGCGCGATTTTAATTATTTGAGATAGTTAGAAGTGTCAGAATGCATTATGGTCTATGCCATCCACCACTAGACTTAGTTGATTATTTAGAATTTTATGGTGCCATAATCTCATTTTTATATTTTCGGACGAAACGCCTGTTCAAAGCTCTGTTTTTATTTTTAGGGACACTTCGGGGTTTAATTTAGATAAACGAATTACACAATTAGGTTTGTGAATATTTAAGATTTTACAATGTAAAGTTTATTATTCACTTTTTAGAGTGAATAGTAATCTCGATAAGTGCACCAAGTGCAGTGTTTTCAAAATCACAATGTTGAATGTCCAAATTAGGTTAGAGAAGTTTTATTCGGACACTTGGCAAGATCTAAGCCACACTAGTATTAGACACTTGGCACCAAGAGGAACCATAAGATGGATTGTAAAGGAATCAAAGTGTGAGATCATGCCACCTAAGCAAAAAACCCTATTACATCTTACCAAACAGATTATACCAAACTAAAGTGGGTTTCAACCCTATTGAAACCCTAACTGGTTGGAATCCAACTGAAATCCCATAAGTATGGTTAAAACTGAAACTCTAAACGGTTTTCTCCAAATCCTAAAGTTGACCTCCAAACTTTGATTGAATCGGTTTCTAGTATTGTGTTTAATCACTTGATTAAATTACTTTCACATGCTATGAATCCTTCAAATTTATGTTATGACATCATTATCCAACCCTTTAAACCTTGGATATTTGATTGAACCAATAAAAATTAGATTTAAACTTGATAGCATCCCAAACCCTCTTTAAACCGCAAATTGAGACCCATTTGGTTAAGGCTCATTAATGCCCACGAATTTGGTCACCATAGCATTATTTCTTTGCTAAGTATTTCACCCCCACATGGCTGACCAGCTCTACCCAAGAAAGCCGGGCTTGTACTTAAAGTGATGTCTAGAAGCAACCTCATACTTCTCTTCTTACAAGGCACCTTGGAGAGAAATATCTTATGCTGATTTTTATCCACTGATTTGGGTTGTCAAGCCCAACACTCAAGCTCACTCTCAACCCTATTATCATTCATCACTTGTGAAAGAAATCTTCCAGCCCATTTCGCACTCATTCCATCCATTTTTCCCACTTTTCTTGGAGAGAAAACGAACGATACTCCCAAACAGCTTTTTTAAGTCCCTTTGCATGCCCATTTTGAAGCTTTTATAAATATTTTCTCATAAAGTTTCCTCCATAAAAGTTGTTTCTATTTGCATCTATTTTATGTGGATATATTATTGGTTCCATTTGAAGGTAATTTGTTCAGCCAAAAGTTATTTTAACCTAAAAAAGGTCACTCTGGGAGATAAACTGGAATATGTTATATTTTGAAGTTTTTCACCAAGCTAATGTACAGATCTTGGTCCAAAATTTTTATGGAGTATTGTTAACATAGGTTTAGGATTTTTTGCATGATTAAAGCTTTTGATGAAATATTTTTTAGACCTAGAAACTTAGAAACTGGAAGAAGAAAAAAAATTTCTCTTTTAAGAAAGTTTGGATTTTTTATGGTTTAATCTTACCCCCATGGCTTTGATATTTTTCTTTGAGAATCCTAAGCCTCTTATATATATGTTAGGATGTTAGTTTGAAGATATTCAATGTTAGTTTCAAAGATATGAGTTTTTATGGAAGAGGATATTTGTTGAGGCCAAATGATTGATGTTTTTGGATGATCTATGTTTTGGTTGATTTTTAGCCATGTGATGTTGAGTTTAAAGCTTAGATATATTTAGAACACCTTTTTAAACCATTTGATGTTTTAGTTTAAAGATCTAATCTTTTTAAGCCATGGATCAAGTGGTTGAGCAAAACTAGATAAAAAACAAATTCTATTTTGGACTTAGTAGGAAGCCGAAAACTCCAAGTGTTGTTCTGTGATTTTGGTGACTTTTCTTTGATGATTCAAAGTATGTTTGTTCTTATGAAAATGTTATGAATATATTAGAAGAAGATTTTGGTTTGATCATGAGTTTTGAAATTGGAAGAATTGCAACAAAAATCAAGAGTTTAGCTTATGATGTTTCAACCCTCTGAGGTTTTTCATAGTTATGTGTCATTTTAAATTTTTCTAAATTGATATTTGAGTTTATGACAAAATTTACATGAGGTATGTAAATTTTGGTGATTTTTAGAGTTAGGATGCAAAATCCTTAATTTAGGGGTAAAATGGTAATTTTATTCTAATTTAGCATTTTTCTATATTTCTAATTGTTAGTGATGAAGTTTTTAAATTTTAGAATCATTACTTACAATTCCTCGTGTTTGCACTTGAATTCTCGTAAAAACGTGACGATTGAAGTAAGTTAGCTCTTAACTATCATTTTACTGCATATGCATGATGAGTAAAGGAATTACAGTTTATGTATATATGTTACAATGTATTCCATGCCATGTCATTATATGATCATTTGTTAAACATAATTTATTTTGTCATAAAATACTTATCTGTTACACAATATATTCTATCACCTATTGCTATATGTTGCAAGAATGTCATGTTATGTTACTCCATCTGTTACATGTATGCCATGTCATGAAATATTCATTGTTACATGTATGCCATGTTATGAAATGTTGTATGTTACATGTTATGTCATGTTACAAAATGTTTTATGTCAAGTATGTCATGTCTTTCGAATTACGTTTATGTCATGTTATGCTACGTCAGAACTTCTGTACTTTCTTATTCATGTCACGTTTCATCTCGAGTACAATTTGTATATCTCGGGAATAGCCTTTCAAGTCATGTCAAGTTCAAGTTCATGTACGTCCTCGTGCAGTTAAGTTATTGTTCAGTTCATGGTTATCATTAAATCGTGGTAACCCTATGAGACAAGACTATTCTATTATGGCAACCCCATGAGACAAGACTACTCTATCGTAGTAACGCCATGAGACAAGACTATGCTATTGTGGTAACTCTATAAGACAAGAATACGTTTCAAGTTTATGTTTATGGTTAGGTTCATGCTCAAATTCAATTTATTGAACAAGATTCCAAGTTCAAGTTCGCGTTCATATCAAGTGAAGTCTCAGATCAAGTTCATGTCATGTCATGTCAAGTTCAATTCACGTTTTATTTCAAGTTATGTCAGTTAGGCTATGTTATATGTCAAGTTATGACTTTGATTACTAATGAGTGTGTGAAAGTGCACTTTAAATACCCTATTATTAGATTAAACTGCTAAAATGTGAATAGAATTAATAGAAATTAATGTGTATTGATGAATTAAATTTCTATTTACTTTGGGATACTCCTAAGCAAATTTTTATGTTTAATTTCAGAGTTTATAAAAGAGCAAGTCAAAACCCAGTCAAATTCAAATGAAGACTTTCATGGGGTTTGAGAGCAATTTGGATTAAGAAAAAAAAAATCACAAAAGGAAACTGTAAGAAGTCCAAGTCTGAAATTTGCTAGGAGATAGTCTGGACATATTTTAGTATTTTAACCATAACTTTCTACTCAGATATCAAATTGATACGATTCTTGATTCGTTAGAAATCTATCTTAAAGGGCTATAAATTTGTCTCTAATAGGAATTTTCAAATTAAAACTCTTGAAGCACGTACGTGACTACCAAGATTAGTCCTAAAATTTAGGTGATTTTTTTATGCAAGAATTATGAAAACATTAGTGTTTCTTTCCAACCCTATATAAGCATATCATTAGAATGAAATGGAAGGAGAGGAGAGGCACAAGAGGCAGATTTAAAGAGAGGAGAAAATTACTTCCATGGCCGCCGTTTGCTTTATTTTTCCCTGGAGATTTTTGTTGTCCATTATATTTATGGGTAACTAAATTCTCAAGTAGGAATAGGGATGAACTTGTACATTAGATGGTATTTCTAATGTATTATTAATTTATGTATTTGATCTTCAATTACTAAAACTCTTTTGTTTTATAATTCTCAATTCATTGTTGATATTTTATAATTCTCAATTCATTGTTGATATTTTCTTCTCCGAATAATCATATAATTTATTCTGTTTATGGATTCAATCATGCTTTTATATTGAATGGATTGGTTTTTTGATTATGTTTGGATCAATTATTTATCTATATTGATTTAGTTCTTTACTGTAATATCTTTCTCTAACTATATTGTCGTTGCTGAATTTTCTGAATAGGGATAATAATTTATGTATTTTAAAAGTGGTGAATGATTTTTCAAAGGGTTATACATGGTTTAATTTTGGTTTATAAATCTATACATTTCGATTGAAATTTCAGAAATTGAGTAATTGAATGAATTAAGAGTAATTAAAATACCAGATTTGTGCAAGTGATTTCCGACACTCTACTGTTCATCAAATTTGAGTACTTATTTCATTAGTAACTTTGCTTCACTTTAATATACATTTAAAATTAATTTTTATTCTCTATTAATCATTTAATATTTTTCTTTAGTTTTTTTGTTCCTTCTACCATTCTTTTAATTTGTCTTCCTGTGGAATCGACACCCCAAAGCTATGCTACAACTACCGCGTTATTCCTTAGGCGTAATCAATTACGCATCCATGTCTTTACTACCATGTATGCATCCTCAACCTGCGTGGAAGTTTTCTATTAACTTCCTGAGATTTGTAATCAAATCTCACGGTAGTAGTCCCAACTACCATTTCCCCCAAATGATAGAGCATGTCTCAGAATTCGAAGGCACACCCGAGATCGCCAGTTGGAGACGGTCGACTAAAAGACAGTACGATGCAAAGCTCATAGCCGCATTGCTCCAATTTATATATAGCAATATGGCATCCCTGGATGAGTTGCACAAACTCCTTGATGGATAGCCTTGTAGTTGTGACATCCCGTTTTTACGTGTATTTTCATTGAAAGAGTGTTTTTAATTTAATTAATATATTAGTTTATTTATTTTAAATTATTTTATTTTAATTGGTTTTTTATTTTATTCGATGCGGTGTTTAATTTATTTTAATCGTTTTACGGTTTTTAAAATCGTTTTTGGCGGATCTGTTTTTGGTTTCCGGAGTGAGGATTGGCTCTCATTTCTTTTCTTTTCTCTTTTTCTTTTTTCCCTTTTCCTTTTTTCTTTTTTTCTTTTCTTCCTTCCTTTCTTTTTTCTTCTTCTTTCTTTCCCGTTTCCTCTCTCCCTGTGCGCAGCTCTCTTCCTTTTCTCCTTACTGTCGCCATCCCTTTGACTGCCCGTTTCTCTGTCGTCCGGCCCCGTGTAGTACACCACCCCCATCATTCTCTTCCCCTCCCACCAAAGATCATCCCCACCAATTTTCAGAGCCATCGGACCAGCCGTTAGCCGCCATGCACGGCTGGAAGTCATGACGACTGGAAGTCACGACCCTAGCCCTGTTTTTCCTCTCTGTCGTCCATTTCTTTCTCAGCCCAGAACCGCCACTCGCTGGTGGCGTGGCCTACACCACCCACCCAGTTTTCTTCCCCTCCCACCAGTGAACATCCCCACCAAGTTTCACCTCCATCCGAGCCACCGTTAGCCGCCACGAGTTCCTCCAAGCCACACGGTTTTTGAGCTTTTCCGGCACTGTCGCTCCACCTCCGGCCACCACCTCTTCACAGTTTCTTCGTCTACCTCTTGCCGACCTAACCCACCTAATTTCGGCCCCGATCCGTTGCCGGAGCAGCTCCCACGAGCTCAACTCCGTTCAGCCCCTTTTTGGCCTTCCACCGCCACCCACGGCCAAAACTCGCTTCCTTTAGCTTCATAAACATCTCAAGACCATTCCCTATCAATTTCGTGTCTTGGTTTGTCCCCGTTCGAAAGTGGGTAATTTATTACCCACGGCCACAGTGTAAAATACACTGTTACGTTACTTTTTCTCCACCGTTTGCAACGCCGTGAGCTTTCAAAAAATACCGTATAGCGCTGTAAGTATTTTCCAAACTCTACTTTTAGATTTAAATATATTTTGCTCTTACAATAATTATCTGGTTGGTTGGTTGATTCTTGACTGAGTCCGAGGAGTTCGAGGGTCGGATGGATTGAGGACGGAGTTGCTTGGTTTGTTGATTTGTGGTTGGTTGGTTGTTTTGTGCCTTGAGATTGCATTTACATGGTGCATGCGCGTGCGTTTTATTTTAATTGAGAAAAATCATGTTTTATTGGCGTAAATGGATTTTCGGGTGTGTGTGTCTCACGAGCCCAAGCCGGGATGGGTTATTATCTCGGTGGAGCTCCTCTGGTCACTCGGGAGTGGATAATACTGAGTGACATCCCTTGGGTTGTCGCAGGGCGATGACCGGATCGCACAATACAGTAATGCTGTCGTGTCGACTCCGTGGTCCCTAGAGTGGCGGGGACTAGAGGATGGCCTGGCCAGGGATGCGCTGGGCGCGAGTCTAGGCATCGCTCATTTAGGTGTCACACGTGTAGTCATTACCTGTGGTGTGGCACAGAGCCAGAGTGTGCGGATGTTCCCTAGATCATGGTGCATGCATAATTCGATTGGTTTTATGGTTTTCGGATGAGGGCCATTTTCTGGAAAAATGGCGAGGATGTGTTGAGGCTTTGTGATCCATTTTCTGGGAAAATGGTTGTTTATTGATTTGAGCCATTATCTAGGATAATGGCGAGGACTGGTTTTAAAGGTTATGTTTTTGGGCCAAATGGGTTTTTGGCGTGCGTGGAAAAATGTGGTTTTTATGGGACATGTGCGTTGCATTCTTTCATGCATATTGTTTGAGTTATAATTAATATGTTTTTATCTAGTGGTGTTTGGATTTTACTTACCTGTGGCACCATTTTTGGTACCGTAGATTTTGGTGCAGAGTTCGAGGAAGAGGAGGAGGCTGAGCCGAGGATTCGGCTCCGCCGGAGTACTAAGTTGGAGTCTATGCTTTGTAGTTGGCTTTGAAGCTATATTTGTAGTTTGTAATATTTTATTATGTATGATTTGAACAGTTTTGTATTAAACTAAGAAAAATTCTGGTACTTAGTTATATGACTTTGCTATCTGCTGCGTGTTTCTTCGTGCACATTTGTTGCTTTTACACACACTCGGTACTCATCAATAGGGTGGTGACCCGTGTTGTCATCATCCGGAAGTCTCGATTTTCCCCGTGTCCGTATGTGGGAATTTGGGGGCGTCACAGATGGTATCAGAGCGGTCCGGCTCTAGGTAAAACCACATGTCCCGTGGGTAGTACCAGAATATTTTTAAAGTTGTGTTTTGAAATTTATTTTAAGTAAAGTTGCTTTTTGACATGTTTTATATGTTTGAATTTATTTGAGCTAGTTTGCTTGTGTTTATTTATTTAGTTATGTTATTGCATGTTGGTTTCTTTTTGTTTTCTTGTTATGTGGTTTCGGTTTTGGTTTTATGTTGTTGGTTTTATTCGTTTTTCTTAAAGGGGGTCAAGGGTTGTGTTGTGGTAGGAAGGCGGTATAATCGAGGATACTATTATTAGGCATGAACATTTAGTGTAGTAGGTTTGAATTTTTAGCGATGTGGTTTGCTTGTATGGTGTTGAGGTTTGAAGGGAATGTCATGGTTTAAGCAATCTTTGTAAGGTGGGAACTCACGTAGCAATGAGGAGAGGAATTAGCTTTAAGTCGCTTAAGATGATTGAGGTCAAGGATGATTGAGGTCAAGGTTTTGTAGAATTTATGTAACGAGGCTATAGGATAGGAGAGTGTAGGTTCAGCGAACTTTAAGGATGTGTTTAAGGGAATTTTATTTAAGGTTTGCGACCAGATATATGCAAAATGATAGTTTGCCACCGGATTACAACTTTTCAGGATTTAGTGGATGTGGCCACTCTTGTGGAGCGAGAGAATAATCTGAGTATGGGCTCCCCTCCAGGACATAAGAGGCGGAGTTTTTCTGGTGAAGGAAGTAGTTCAGGTTCGCCTCAGAAATTTTTTCAGCGGACCGGGATCCGACCTCAAGCGGCTTTAGGTGTACGTATGGGAGGACGGGTGCCAATTTGCAGAATTTGTAATAGAGCTCATGAGGGCGAGTGTCGGCTGAGTGGTGGACCCCAGTATTACCGATGCTACCAAGTGGGACATTTTGCTCGTGAGTGCCCCATTAGAGTTCAAGGAAGCCGTGGAGGTAGAAGAGGTGGAAGAACAAATCCAAGACAAGCAGTGCAAGCCCGGGTTTATGCTGTCACACCCGGAGATGTTGATGATGAGGTGCCAGCGACCCATGATGCTGGAGTAATTACAAGTATGGATCCAATTTAATTTAATGTTGGATTGGATTTTTGGTATATTTTGGTTTCTCCTTTGTTTTTTGGATTTCATGGGTTAATGTGTTTGATTCAGGAAGAGTCCGTTTATATGAGTTTTATGCTTGCACTTTGTTTGATTTCGGTGCCTCACAGTCGTTTGTATCTTCCACTTTTGTTCGGATGTGTAATTTGGTCACGGAACCTTTGCCGAAGTCCTTGGTAGTGGCTCTACCCAATGGTGAAATGGTATGGTGTTCCAAGGTTGCCTTGGGTTGCTCATTAAATTTTGATGGAAGGTTCTTGGATGCTGATTTGGTGGTGTTTAAGCTGTTGGGTTTGATATCATCCTCAGGATGGATTGGCTATACCGATATTCTGCGAGTATTAATTGTAGAAGTCGTGTAATCAGCTTTCAACTCCCAGATGGTGATTATCTGGAATTTATGGGAAGTAAATTAAAAGAAAGGCCGGTAGTTATATCGGAAATTCAAGCAAGAAGAGAGAATGGCATGATCTGGGTGATCTTTTAGGGAAGTAGAATAATTGAGTTCTTTGGTTCCGTGGAGTTTATGAAATGGTCTATAACGTAGTAGGTTGTAAGTTCAACAAATTTCAAGGATAGATTTTATGAGGTTTCAGCAAGTTTTAAAGTTTGGGGCCTTATAGATTTTAGGAAAATAAGTTATGGTAATTAAGGTATTAGGTTCGACAAGCTTTGGGGGGAAATAATTAAATTTCAAGTTTTAGATTTCATGATTCGGATGAGTAATTTGGTGGCAATTAGGGCTTTAGATTTTACAAGCTTTTAAGGTGAATGTTTTGAATTAAAGCCACCAATCTTGAGAATTTCAGAAAATGATTTATTATCTATTAATGTTTTAGAATTTGAAAGATTTGGGAGTCATTTTTTTTTTCTATTATGGGATGTAAGTTCATTGATCTTAGAAGTTCCGGAAGATGATTCTTATTTGATTTAAGGTTTTAGAATTGTAGAATTGAAGGACTGATTTATAATAGGAATTGAGTTCTTAGTTTTACAGACTTAGTGTTGTAGCTTGATCTACTCTAGTGAGTGATTAGTTTGTAACCATTAAAATGGGGTTGATTAGAGTTAAGTTATTGATATGAAAATTTTTTTCTAGAGTAGATTTCTTTAAGGATTGAAGATATCTAGCTAGTTTAGAAAATAATTATTATTAACTCAAGGTTGTAGTAGCAGATCTTAGGAAATGATTTTATCGATTCGAAAGGTATAGGTCCATCAGGGTGTTGGAAATAGTAGATTTTGTGTTGGTATTGAATACAATTGAATTTG
Source organism: Carya cathayensis (assembly GCA_011037825.1). Lineage (NCBI taxonomy): Eukaryota > Viridiplantae > Streptophyta > Magnoliopsida > Fagales > Juglandaceae > Carya > Carya cathayensis. The sequence continues at coordinate 173,377 of QGSO01000419.1, read as the reverse complement.
AGGCTATATGATCCGTAAACTTTTGGGAATGGATTCTTAGCAGGTTTAAGGTCATTCTCGGTACCAAACTTTAAGCAATGTCTAGTTGCTGATTTAAGGATATAAGTTGAGTAGATTTAGGAATGATTCTTGCTGAGTTGAGGATATAAGTCCAGATGATGGAAATGTGATAATGGATCACTTGTACGTTTGAATGATTTTTTGGTGTTGGCTAAGAGTGCATGGGATCGATGAGTAGTAATGGTACGTATGTATGGATTTCGGAGAGTGCTGGTCCTAGTCTCATCTATTTTTTGGCTTGGTAGGAGTTGAAGAGGAATCTGTGTGGTAATATTAAATTCAAGAGATTTTTGGCTTTGAGTTGTTTGGTAAGTTGAACGGAATGTGCAGTCGAAGCGGTTTACCCTTTGGGATGGTGGTTTGAAACGACCGTTGTGTTTATCTTGAGAATTAATTGCGATGTGAAGTCATAGGAATTTAAATTGGTGAGGCTATACTTTTCTTTGGAGATCAAGTATCCAGTTGGGAGAATTGGGGATATGGTTATTTAACTTGAAAAGAGATCGTTAGGTCACCATGTGTGGTGTATGAAGTAATAAATCTTGGAAGTTGGAACTTATGCATCAAAGGTGGGTAGCATAATCACATGTATGAAGTAATAAAGCAGTAGGATCCATGAGTGTTGTTTAATAGTTTTTGATGGATTGAAGATTTAAACAGTATGGCCTGTCTTGAGATTTATTTGTGAAGTGTTATTGAAGGAATTAGTTGTACTAAAACTAGAGTTTTTGAGAGTACAAGTAGGTGGGTGAGTTACCATGAGCGTTTCGATTATGTCTAGGTGAAGTCAATGGTAGTATATAGTGAGTTAGTTATTGCAAGATTAGATGTTATTCAAAATATAGGTAATGAGCTTGAAGTGTGGGATATCGAATAGAAGTTATAGGCGCTCTTGTTGGTTGGCCAGGAAGGACTTGGGCCTTTTTGGAGATGTTCCTTATCTTTAGAAGAGACAGGTGTATTTTGGGATGATGTTATGTGTTTTCAATTTGGGGCCTGGAGGTTGATTAGTACTGGTTTCTATCATCAATCAATGGGTGTATTTTTGCGGAATGTTGGTTTTCGTTTGGGGCAGCGATGGCTAACTGAGGAATGAGTGGAGATTTGTGGTTTTTGGAGGCATACGATTTTCTATGGAAATGTGGTAAAGGTTTTCTTGTGATTAGGTGTGGATTGAGCTTGTACTTCATGATATTAATTTTTGAGGATATAGCCTTTAAGTATTTTGATGAGTTATCAGAGTGCGCGCGAAAGCATGATTTTTGGAGATACTTAGAAGTTCAAATTTTGTATCGACTTTGAAGATTTAGTAGTGATTCGAAGTTTTAATGGGAGATTAATCATTTGGTCGTGCAATTTGGTTTATTGATGGTTAAATTCGGAAGTGACTATTAGCAGAGACGTCGTCGATATTAGCAATCTATGGTGTGAAGATAAGAATAACTATTGGAATTTGTTGGGATGAAGTCGGGGAGAATAAAATTATTGGGCCTGAAATAATTCAAGAGATGCAAAGCCAAGTTCGGATCATAAGGGATAAAATGGCGGCAGCTCAGAGTCGTCAAAAAAGCTATGCTGATACCAGGGGGAGAGAGTTATCTTTTGAAGAAGGTGATTGGGTTTATCTCAAGGTATCTCCCATGAAAGGAATTAAGCGTTTTGGTAAAAAGAGGAAACTGGATCTAAGGTATGTCGGCCCTTTTCAGATTTTGGAGAAGGTAGGGTCCGTCGCTTACAGAGTTGCTTTGCCAGAATATTTTGGGGATATTCATGATGTCTTCGATGTATCATCCTTGAAGAAGAGTTTTGGACAACAAGAGCCGCACTTTGTCAACCCAGAGAGAGTATTCAGTTGCAACCGGACCTTACTTATGAGGTTGTTCCGTCTCAGATCATGGATTGGAAAGAGCAACAGTTGAGGTCCAAGACGATACCTTTGGTTAAGGTGGCATGGGGAGATCCGTTAGCTCAAGATTTCTCTTGGGAGCGAGTAGCGGACATAAGGGAGCAGTACCCATACTTGTTTGAGTAATGACGGTACGTTTCTTAATCTTGGTCACAGGTGGTTTTATGTGGAATTATGTGGCTTGTTTCACGTTGGTGTTTGACCTTACAAATTTCGAGGATGAAACTTTTTTTAAGGGGGGAGGATGTGACACCCCGTTTTTACGTGTATTTTCACTGAAAGAGTGTTTTTAATTTAATTAATATATTGGTTTATTTATTTTAAATTATTGTATTTTAATTGGTTTTTTATTTTATTCGATGCGGTGTTTAATTTATTTTAATCGTTTTATGGTTTTTAAAATCGTTTTCAGCGGATCTGTTTTTGGTTTCTGGAGTGAGGATTGGCCCTCATTTCTTTTCTTTTCTCTTTTTCTTTTTCCATTTTCCTTTTTTCTTTTCTTCCTTTCTTTCTTTTTTCTTCTTCTTTCTTCCCCATTTCCTCTCTCCCCGCGCGCAGCTCTCTTCCTTTTCTCCTTATCGTCACCGTCCCTTTAACCGCCCATTTCTCCGCCGTCCGGCCGCCGTGTAGTACACCACCCCCACCATTCTCTTCCCCTCCCACCAGAGATCATCCCCACTAATTTTCAGAGCCATCGGACCAGCCGTTAGCCGCCACGCACGGCTGGAAGTCACGGCCCCAGTCCTGTTTTTCTTCTCTGTCGCCGATTTCTTTCTCAGCCCAGAACCGCCGCTCGTCGGCGGCGTGGCCTACACCACCCACTCAGTTTTCTTCCCCTCCCACCGGTGAACATCCCCACCAAGTTTCACCTTCATCCGAGCCACCGTTAGCCGCCACGAGCTCCTCCAAGCCACACGATTTTTTAGCTTTTCCGGTGCCATCGCTCCACCTCCGGCAACCACCTCTTCACAGTTTCTTCATCTACCTCTTGCCGACCTAACCCACCTAATTTCGACCCCGATCCGTTGCCGGAGCAGCTCCCACGAGCTCAACTCCGTTCAGCCCATTTTTGGCCTTCCACAGCCGTTTCCACCGCCACTCATGGCCAAAACTCACTTCCTTTAGCTTCATAAACATCTCAAGACCATTCCCTATCAATTTTGTGTCTTGGTTTGTCTCCGTTCGAAAGTGGGTAATTTATTACCCACGGCCACAGTGTAAAATACATTGTTACGTTACTTTTTCTGGGAAAATGGCGAGGATGTGTTGAGGCTTTGTGATCCATTTTCTGGGAAAATGGTGGTTTATTGATTTGGTCCATTATCTGGGATAATGGCCAGGACTGGTTTTAAAGGTTATGTTTTTGGGCCAAATGGATTTTTGGCGTGCGTGGAAAAATGTGGTTTTTATGGGACATGTGCGTTGCATTCTTTCATGCATATTGTTTGAGTTATAATATGTTTTTATCTAGTGGTGTTTGGATTTTACTTACCTGCGGCACCATTTTTGGTACCGTAGATTTTGGTGCTGAGTTCGAGGAAGAGGAGGAGGCTGAGCCGAGGATCCGGCTCCGCCGGAGTACTGAGTTGGAGTCTATGCTTTGTGTTTGGCTTTGAAACTATATTTGTAGCTTGTAATATTTTATTATGTATGATTTGAACAGCTTTGTATTAAACTAAGAAAAATTCTGGTACTTAGTTATATGACTTTGCTATCCGCTGCGTGTTTCTTCGTGCACATTTATTGATTTTACACACACTCGGCACTCGTCGATAGGGTGGTGACCCGTGTTGTCATCATCCGGATGTCTCGATTTTTCCCGTGTCCGTATGTGAGAATTTGGGGGCGTCACAGTAATTGCCTTAATTTACTACTTGTACTTAAGGAGTTGAATCTCCATTACTCTTATGATCAAAGCCATTTTGGACTCATGTTATGATCATAGTTGTTTAGGATGACAATATGTATTAAGTATGTTTTAAGTATTTTATATATTTTCAGTTTGGTGCATAGTATTGCTCGAGAAAAAAATTATCAGTTACAAATATTACATAATACTATATGCATATTATGAATATTGCATCCTATATGTCACGAATAGGGTAGATAATATGTGTTCCATGTCTCTAAGCTTCAAATGTTCATATGATTTCAAGTAAGATTTGGGGGCGTCACAGGGTGGTATTAGAGCAATACATCTCTAGGTTATAAATCCACATGTCCTTAGGAATTGCACCAAACATTAGGCTTAAAATTTTAGTCTTTGCTAGGCTTGAATTTTTTGAAGTACAAGAGCTAGTAAATGGTTTTGATACGTGTGCCCTGTGTTTCAAGAAGTGACACATGATGCACAATAGGATACCTTGGAACCCTAGTAGAGAAATCAATAAGGGGAATCAAAATTCCCTAAATGAAGCTATACGTCTACTGACTGACTTGCTTAGACATCAGCAACAGCAGCAAGTGCACGTACTCAAACTTGAAGTTAGGGGTTGTTCGTATGAGAAGTTCTTGATTCACCGTTACCTAAATTTTTTTGGTAATAAAGGACCACTGGGAGCTGAGAAATGGGTTATTGATCTCAAAAGAACATACGAGATCTATGGATGTGCTGAAGACCAAAAGGGTTTGATTGCCAAGTTCATTTCGGAAGGAATGTGGACTTCACCATATGCTACTGAAGAAAGTTCGAAAAGGAAGAAGATGTTTATTGGATAAAGGGAAAGGCATCGAGACTGGGAGCTCAATGCCGATCACTTTTCTACTTTGTGGAGAGTGCGGTAAACACCATGAAGGCAAGTGCAGAATCACGTTGGAAACTTGTTTTAGGTGTGGTCGACTAGGTCATATGATCAAAAACTGCCCCAATGTTGCTTTGAGGAAAGAAAGAAAAGGAGTATCCATCAACAGTGACTACAAACCAAAGTCAAGGCAGCACGTACCCATTAGAGTGTACACTGTCACTTAGGGAGATGCAGATGCAGATGTAGGACCTAAAGGAGCTAGCATCGTCATTGGTATTTTTCTAGGACTCATGTATTGTTAAGTTTAGTTAAGATTGATTTGGTTGCAATTAATGATATTATTGCATTATTGTTGTTTTGGAGTAATGTCAAGTCATTGAGATTTGTAGCAAGTACGCTATTTGATTCAAGTGAGTCCTTATTTTAAGTGATTATGGTATCGCATGAGAGTTCAGTTCAAAATCTGAATTGTTACCAAGTGGTAAGAGTAACAATTCTTATTAGGAGTATTATTGTTCATACCAATGTAGATATAGAATACCTTTTAGTAGTACGAGAAAGGTTATTAAAGGTTAATGAAGTGTATTCCGCGCATTTGGAGTTTGTTTTGATTTTGAGGATGCAATGGAATTTGTGTTTGGAAAAGTAAAGAGTTTGGGAGAAGCTTTGGCCTTAGTAGGATTAATTTATGATAGTAGTTTTGTCCAGTTGCCATTAAGTAGTTTTTGGTGAAGAAGGATACATAGATCAACCTTATATTGGAGACAAATATATGGAGAGTAAAATTTTGGTTTTGAGGATTTACGTGAACAGTAAGAATAGATCTGTTTATTTAGAGTCAAAATAAGAGGTAGCTCATGATGGATAAAAAAGCTATGCCAATTATAAGAGAGAAAGTCTTGAGTTTAGGTCAATGGCTAATCGTTTACTAGGAGGAGGAATGATTCGTTTTGATTATGACAGAGTAAGCTAGTCCTTGGTGGATATAATTTCTTGAGGAAATAGACAAAGTGATTTCAGTTGTGTATACATTAAAATTTCTCCAACTAACAAGGAAACTTGAGGTGTATTGATTATATTATTCTAAGGAAAAGTTTTGGGAGATTATCCACTTAAAGTTTTAGATTTAGAAAGTATGTAGATATGACTTGACCTACTTTGTGGAAGGATTCTAGTACAATTGTTGCTTTTTGAGAAAGTTAAGGAATGACAGAATCTTAGTGTTGTGTGTGTATATATATATATATATATTTGTGTTGAATAACTCTTTGAGTTGTAAGGAAAGTAGTGATTTCACTTAAGTAAGGATTTAGTATCCTAGAAGGTTAGCCTATAAGTCATTAAGTTTAGGCAGAAACCTTGTGAGTGTTATACTTTTCTTTTATATGGTGGTAGTTATTTTGTGTAACCATGTGATGGTTATAGATAAGAATAGTGTGGGCTACGAGAGGAAGGCGTTACCTCATGAAGAACGTTACCTACCTCTACACTCGACCAAGTCATCAACTCACTGATGTCATGCTCATCCATGTCATCAACACACCGTGGACATTTGTTGGTTGAGGGTCAGGAGCCAGATAATGACGATGAAGAGGTCGTGCACCAACCCGACCTAGTTGATTTCGGCAATGTGGCTTATGATTCATAGGATGATATGTACTACTACCTACCACAGCACACCATGCTGATGGACAGCAATGCACTACTACCAAAACTGACCAGTGACGATACGTCCAATGATGAACAATAGGTTTGGTGAGCAACATCTTCTCCTTAGCTTTTGATGATTATTTGCGTTGATTTCGAGGATGAAATCTTTTTTTAGTTAAGGAAGATGTAGCACCTCACTAGAAATTTAATGGTAGAATTTCTATACCCTTTAGGAACCTCGTGAAAATCATGTAAGTTTTCACAAATAGACTAGACGCTTATATTTTAGTCTATCAGCGTAGTTAGTATTATCACTCACTATGGTGCCAGAAACGTGATTTTAATTATTTGAGATAATTAGAAGTGTCATAATACATTATGATTTGCACCATTAAACCTAGTTGATTATTTAGAATTTTATGACGCAATAATCTCATTTTCATATTTTTGAACGAAATGCCTATTTGAAATTGTGTTTTTATTTTTAGGGGAACTTCAGGGTTGAATTTAGATAAACAAATTGCACGATTATATTTGTATGGATATTTATGATTTTATAGTGTAAAGTTTATTATTCACTTTTCCATAGTGAAAACAAAAGACTCTCATACAGCCTTTCTGAGTCCCTTTGCATGCCCGTTTCGAGACTTTTGTAATGTTTTCTCACACCTAGTTGTTTCCTTTTGAGTCTAGTTTATGTGGATATCTTATTGGTTCCATTTGAAGGTCATTTGATCGGTCAAAAGTTATTTTAACCTCAGAAAGGTCATTCTAGGCAATATAAACTAGAGAGTGTGTTATATTTTGGAGTTTTGACTAAGCTAATGGATAGATCTTGATTTGAAATTTTTATGGAGTATTGTTAATATCTTTTTCAGCCATGGATCAAGTGGTTGATCAAAACTAAATAAGCCATGGATCATGTTACGAAATGTTGTCTATTATATGTTAAGTCATACTATGAAATATTTTCTGTCAAGTACGTCATGTCTTTTGACTTACATTCATGTCATGTTACACTACGTTAGAGCTTCTGTCATTTTATATTCATATCACATTTCGTCTCGAGTACAGTTTGTGTGTCTCGGGAACAACCTTTCAAGTCATGTCAAGTTTACGTTCATGTATGTCCTCGTGCAGTTAAATTATTGTTCTATTCATGGTTATCATTAAATCGTGGTTCCCACGAGACAAGACTACTCTATTGTGGTAACCCCATGAGACAAAAGTACACTATTGTAGTAACCTCATGAGACAAGAATATCGTGGTAATTCCATGAGACAAGAATACATTTCATGGTTAAGTTCATGCTCAAGTTCAGTTTATTGAACAAGATTCCAAGTTCATGTCAAATCTCAGATCAAGTTCATGTCATGTTAAGTCAAGTTCAGTTTACATTTCAATTCAAGTTATATCAATTATGCTATGTTATATGTCAAGTTATATTATGCTTATTTATGACTTTAATTATGCATCCATGTCTTTACTACCATGCATGCATCATTAATATGTGTGGAAGTTTTTTGTTAATCTGCTGAGATTTGTAATCAAATCTTACCGTGGTAGTCTTAACTACCATTCCCCTAAAATGGTAGAGCCTATCTCAAGATCCGAAGGCGCACCCAAGATTGGTTGGAGACGGTCAACTAGACGACAGTAATCCCTAGATGAGTTACACAAACTCCTCGATGGATAGCCTAGTAGATGTCTTAGTTTGCTACTTGTACTTAAAAAGTTGGATCTCCATCACTCTTACAATAACAGCCATTTTGGACTCATGTTGTGATCATGGGTTTTTAAAATGTCAATAAGTATGAAATATATTTTAAGTATTTGAGATATTTTTCAGATTAGTGCATAGTATTGCTCAAGAAAAAATTATCAACGATGAATATTGCATAATGCTAGATGCATGTTAGGACATTGCATCTTATATGTCATGAATAAGGGCAGATAACCTTATGTTGTATGTCTCGACGCTTCAAATATCCATCTGATCCCTAGCGGAATTTTGGAGCGTCACACGCTCCACAATTTCCAAACCATCCCAACACTTCACAAAGCATGACCACAACACAACTTCACATCATAAACAACTCTGTTCACAGATCACAACACAGCACATTCACAACACCATTCCAACATCAACTTCGCAATGGTATAATTCCAAATGTAAAAGGGATAGGAATTATACCATATCGAAGGGCTGAAATCACAGTGTCACTTGCTATCTGGCATGGTCTTGTGGTGGAGTCTATGCATGTGCAAGGAGGGGCTAGGTGAGGCTTGGTGGTCACTGCCATGACCCTAAAATAGGGTAGTTTGGGTGGTTGGATCTAGGGTTTGGAGGGGCTTTGTGGTGGTGGCAAGAGGTGGAGAGGGGTGAACCTTGGTGGCTGGTTGAGATCCCCACACCTTGAGGTGGTGGTTCACGGCTGGGAACATAAAGGGCTCGGGAGGCGTTGGGATTGGGGTTGAGTAGTGGTGGCACCATGGCGTAGAGGAGTGGCCTGTGGCGGTGCTGGGCTGAGGCCAGAGTAGAGCTTTAGCGACGATGGAGAACTAGAAGGAAAAAAGAGAGATCGAGAGGGAGAGGAAGAACTATAGCATGGGGTTGGAGCTGCGAGTGAAGGGTGATCAGCAAGGCTCGATGGTGAGCTCATGGTGGTGCAGTGGTGGCATGGTGGAGAGAAATTGAGGAAGGGGAGAGAAGGGCTACAACGTGGCTGTGAGAGAGAGAGAGAGAGAGAGAGAGAGAGATCCGTGGTGGGGGAGGGGATCAGAGATGGAGGGAGGTCATCGATGAGGTGGTGCCATCAGTGTGTAGCGGTGACTAGGGGCTGGCCGTGGTGGGGCGTGAAGGAGAAGGGAGGGAATCGGGGAGAGAGAAGGGACGACATGGAGGGGGAGGAAGAAAAAGTGAGGGGAATTAGGGTTTTGATTTAGGCCATTCATCTAGGGGTCCCTAAATCTAATTCAACGATGAAGATTTAAACACTTAAAAATAACTAAGTAATAGAAATGAAATAGAAATACAATGGGGCTAAATTAAACTCAAACTTTGTTTTATTAAAATTAATAATCTTCATCATAAAATAAAATGATGAATTTTATAAATATTTCTAAGAGAAATAAAAGCATCCAAATAAATAAAGTTTTTAACATAAAATGAAATAATGAATATTAAGAAATATTCTTAAAGAATTAAAATCATTTAAATAAAATAATTTTCTTAAACTATATTATTTTTGAGACTTCAGAATATAAAAGGTTTACCTCAAATATAGGCTTGGTTTAATAATACCAAAAATATCAAATTTTTAAATAATTTTGAACATTTTAAATATTTCGAAGACTTTAAAATACTGGGCTCCATTTAAAAACCGTATGCTAATTTTAAAACATGAACTCGAGATTTAAAACGCAAAGGCAAGACTCGTGACCAATCAAGAAAAAATGAGCGGTTGGTCACATAATCTATACAGTATCAGTTATCCAAATCTCAAAACTGGTGTATACTGGTTAGGTTCTAAAATATATCCAAACTAGACCGAACTGGACCAATTGCACCCCTACTCCTTGATTACCACAATTTTTATTATGCAACTAAAAAAACATACATGCATACAACAATCGATAAAAGTTATAGTACAAACATATCATTTTTCAAACAGACAAGGATATTTTGTTTTCCAAAAACTCTACTCGTACATGGCAAGGGGAACCCCCATGTACTCGTTCATCTACGTGTACAAATGAAACAATGCATTTCATATACTTCAAATGACTTTGTTTTTGCTTTCTCCCTCACTTCCCTTTGTCTACCCAAAGAGTAATACGAAGTCCTTCAAAGCCTCCCTCCCAAACAGAGTCCTTTGTCTTTGTAACTTAGGGTTTGCAGCCTTTTCTTCTCATCTTCTTCATCTCATCTTTTTCGTATCTTCCAAACAAAGTCCTTCGTCTTCATAGCTTCGTCTTCTCATCTTCTTCTACCATGTGAGCAAGCTCTAGTTTTCCATTTCGTATGCTCCTTCATGTTCCAGATCTACAATTTCATCTCTCTTTGTGGTCTCCTTCCCAGCCTTCCTCAGAACTTTTCATCTCCTCCACGAAGCCACAAACGCCTCCTACCCACTTTGCCTTCTCCACGAACCCACAAAGCCACAACCACTCCCCCCTTCCTCGTTCCATGGTGAAGTCATATGTTGGTCCTCTGCTTTCTAATATTGTCTTCTAATTATGTGAAAGGTACACATTGACCACTAAGACACATCTCTTAACATCCCATAAGTAGCATATTGATATGTAAACATATATCAAGAAAGAAGTGGAAGTCTAGTTTGCATAAATTTGAGGTCAAGCTCTTGTCAGTAAAGTTTATCTTAAAAAATGATTAATAGCTTCTTTGACTACATTTTCCTTTCTAAAAATCTTTCTTGGTATAAAGGGGTGGTTAATCCACAAGTTGTAAACTGATGTACTTTGAATTCTGTCACTTGTTCAGTACTCACAACTCATTATGTAGAGTGAAGGGACATTTACTCATTTAGTGGAATAAAAAACTAAGCTCGAAGAATGGTCCTTTACTGGTAAAATCACCATAGCAAATTCATACTAATTGAATTAATAATAACTTAGGAGGTTCTCGCTGATTTGGAGACTACCAGATCAAATCCCAGAAAATATTAGAAACAAGTTGAATTCAACTAATATAACCCATTTCCTTGAGCCACCGCGCTCTCTCTCTGAGAAATTTTTTTTCTTTAGCTGCTTTTCTAAGAGATGCTAGATATTTTACTTCTTGGATACAAATTCGGCTAGATTTTTGTTTGATTTTGTTTTTTTAAATATATCATCTAACGTTAGCCGATTCTCTCAAAGGTACCCAATCTCAGGAACTTGTGATAGTTTTGTCCATGCGCACACAGAATAAACAGAGAGAGAGAGAGGCAACAATTAGCTGTATCCTGAAACTCTCGACTCAAAATCTTTATTTTATTATTATAATTTTTTCAAATTTTTACATAAAATATAATAAATAATTTAATTTTTTTTAAATTTTAATTTAACTTATTCAAATTTTAAAATAATAATAATATTTAAAAATAAAATTTTAAACTTTGATTCCAATTCAAAATTTTAATCTAACTTACCAAACCAGTAATAAAAAGTCATCCTCGCCATTCACCAAACCTCCCCACCCCTACCTTCATTCGACACCGACCGCCATACTCAGATGTCCAACTCTCTCTCTCACACCCGTCTGTGCACTGTTTTCATTTATATATCTTTCTCTTATGTTTATTTTCTTTCCTTTTTAAAATTACTTCATTTCGAGCTCAAACGCCGCAAATGATGGGCATCTGCAAGCTCGAAGCTTGTTGCGTAGTGTAGAAGCTCTATCTCTCTCTCTCTCTCTCTGTGGAGCTCTCGCGCTTTCTCTCTCAAGAACTTTTTGACTCTGAATGGCGTACCGAAGAATGCTCGTTGGTAACTTGGATCCGGAGAGGAAGAAGAGTAGAGGTTTACGGACGAAGCAGGCGGGGAGGGGATCTTGCCGCGGGAGTTAGGCGTAAGGCGCCAGCAAATAATTGGTCTCCACAGGCGGTGAATTTTTCCGCCTATGCTTATCTGTCTCTCTGTATCGCTCTCCACTCTCTTCCGTGCCTGCGTGGGTGATTGCTCAATCCAAATAGCTTAGTGACGCGTGTGATTCCGAGCTCCGAAGCTATGGGGTTCTTGCTTAAAGAGGCGCTCAAGATGCTCTGCGGTCTGAATCAGTGGTCCTATGCTGTGTTCTGGAAGATCGGATGCCAAAATCCTAAGTAAGTCAACGAGAGAAGAAAAATAAGATCTTCGATATCTTCCTCTTTTTTCTTTTGTTCTTGTTTTGGCCAGTGCGCAAAGTCAACTTAGCTATCTAGTTGAGCTCGTATCAGTTTGGCTCACTTCAGTTCTGAAAATTAAGTACATCTCCTTTTGGTTACGGGAAAAGTGAGAAAAGTAACACACTTTAGGTCTGTTTGGGAACTAAATTGTTTTAAGATATTCGTGGACTCCTTCCCTGCTATTCACAAACTATTCACTCTTACTTATTACTATTTACAAATTATTCCATTACTATTTTGTATTGTACCCTTTAGCTAATGATTGTTTCGAGGTAGTCACATTCCAAGAAGAACAAGAGATATATTGAGAGAGAAAGAAGAAGAGAAGGAATTGAGTTGTATGAATTCTAGAGTTGGCCTCCTTCCCAGCTCGTGGTGTATTTACAATTCTGTATTTATTTCCTGTCAAATGGCAACGTTCCACTTATTACTTCTGACTTACATACAAAATGACACAAAACGACAACACTCTATTTAATGGAAATGGCAATGTATCATTAAATCCCCAACTAACTAAACTACCATCTTCCCCCTTTCATTCCTTTGCACATCAGCTTCCCACTCATCTGCCATTCACATCCACTCTAGTTCCCATCTCAGCCCGTAACACTATTTCAGTTTGTTTCTCTATTAATCACAAAGAAGATCCGTATGGTGAATGAAAGTTTTCTATTATGTTATTCCAAATTGTAAAAAAATGTAGGGAATTATTCCCCTTAAATTTAGAGATTTATTCCAAATAGTGAATAAAGGTTTTCAATTTTCGTGTTCCAAATAGCAGAAAGATGATCTGATTTGGTCTTTCAGGAATAGGGTTTGTGAATTTGGTTTTTGTCCAAGTTACTGTTGGCATGTGTCAAGAATTAAATAAACAGAAATAGAAACATAAAATGAGGAGAAATAAGAAGATGAGAGAAACCTCTTTCTCATTGATTGAAAAGTTCTACATTTACATATGCCTCTGCTTGGTCTTATATACATGACTCAATACAGCTTCAATAGCTGGAAAATAATGGAAAAGTATTGTCTGCTATCTATACAAAAATACAAAAAATAACTAACTCTGCTACACAATCCTCATGAGGTACAACCAGCACACTCTATATCAGTCCTAGAGTGTCAGTCCTTAGTGCGCATTGCTGCCTGCAGGAGCACTTTTGGTGGTGGCCTGTAACCCATGTGTTTCCTTAGTGCCTCAGTGTCCTTTTCTTTAGGGGAATCAGTGCATTCCTTTGATCCATCTGTGTGCAATTCTTGAGACTCCCCCTCAAGATGGGCATATATGTTAAGGATGCCCATCTTGCACAATAGTAGGTAGAAGGGTGGTGCTGTTAACTTAGTAAGTATGTTTGCTAGTTGAAACTTGGAAGACACATGAACTGGCTTAATCACACCTGCTAGTACCTTCTCTCGAATGAAATGACAGTCTAATTCCACATGTTTTGTTCTCTCGTGGAATATGGGATTTTTGGTGAGGTGTATTGCAGATTGGTTGTCACAATACAATAGGGCAGGTTGTGGATGTTCAATGTTGAAATCCTCCAAGAGAACTTTCAGCCAAATGATCTCACAGCTTGTTTGTGCCAAAGCCCTATATTCTGCTTCAGCAGATGACCTTGACACCACCATTTGTTTCTTTGATTTCCAACTAATCAAAGAGTCACCAATGAATATGCAAAAACCAGTTATAGATCTTCTAGTTTCAGGATAGGCTGCCCAATCCGAGTCACTATACCCCCTTAAGATGCAAGGGAGATTTTGAAGAGAAGAAGATTCCTTGACCAATCGAGCCTTTGAGATATTTAAGTATCTTGTGAGCTGTGAGAAGATGAGTTTGAGTTGGCTTGTCCATGAATTGACTAAGAATACCAACAGAGTAGGTAATGTCAGGCCTTGTGGTGCTTAAATAGATCAGTTTTCCTATCAAACTTCGATATCTAGTGACATCTGAGAGGCATTCACTTGAGGAATGTGTTAGCTTGTGATTTGGTTCCATTGGAGTGTTTACAACCTTACTTCCAAGCAGTCCAGCACTTTCAATGATCTCTAAAGCATATTTCCTTTGGCAAACATGTATACCATTCTTTGATCTTGCAACCTCTAATCCTAAGAAATACTTAAGTATTCCCAAGTCTCTGATTTTAAAATGATCATTCAGATAGGATTTCACAGAATTAATAGCAATTAAGCTATTACTTCCCAAGATGATACCATCAACATAGACTAAGAGGGCAATAAAGCCATCCTTGTCACTTTTAGTAAATAAAGAGTAGTCTGATTTTGACTGATGAAAACCAGCATCAAGGAGTGAGGCAGTGAACTTTCCATTCCATTGCCTTGATGCTTGTTTCAAACCATACAATGATTTGTGAAGCTTACATACTATTTTCTTCCCTTTAAATTGAGACTCCCCCTTAAGCTGAAACCCAGGTGGCAATTCCATGTAGATCTCTTTATCGAGATCACCTTGTAGAAATGCATTATGAACATCTAATTGTTCTAAATGCCAATTATGAATTGAAGCAAGAGCGAGAAATAACCTGACAGTTGACATCTTTGCCACAGGGCTGAAAGTTTCTTGATAATCAAAGCCCTCTCGTTGAGTATATCCTTTTGCCACTAGTCTTGCCTTGTATTTATCCACAGCGCCATCTGATTTTATTTTCACTTTGAATACATATTTGCAGCCTATGGCCTTCTTGTGAACAGGGAGAGGAGTGACTGACCAAGTGCCATTATCTTCAAGGGCAGCAAGTTCTTCATTGATGGCATTATGCTAATGATCATGCACAACAGCTTCCTCATAATTTGTTGGTTTAGAAATGAGAGCAAGAGATAAGGCATATGTTTGGTGAGATGGAGTCAATTGGGACTAGGAAAGTGTGTTTTGTAAGGGGTGTGCAGTGGAAAAATTAGAGAGGGAAGGACTTGAGATGGAGGAGACCAGTTGGCAGTGATAGTCATGTAGGTATGAGGGTTGATGTTTAACCCTTTCTGATCTTCTGAGCTGTTGAGGTGAGATAGGAGACAAATGAGGTGGAGATTCAGGGTTGTTTGAATCAGGAAGTGAAGTTTGAGAGGTAGGGGTTGATGGTGGTGTGGTGATGTTGGAAGGTGCAGGAGATGGGGAAGGAGAGGATTGAGGTTTAGTCCCATTTAAAGGAGAGGGTGAGGGGTAGGTAATGAGGTCAGGAAAGGCTGGTGGTAAGGTGAGATTTGAGTGGAGTGAAGAGGAAGGTTCAGGATTTGTTTTTGCAAATGGAAATTCAGATTCTATGAAGATGACATCTCGAGATATAAGGCTAGTATGTGTGGTGAGATCATAAAGTTTGTATCCTTTGATCCCAACAGGGTATCCAATGAAGATACACTTCTTGGACCTTGGATCAAGTTTTGTTCTATCCCTTTTGAGTGTGGATACAAAACAAAGACAGCCAAAGATTCTGAGGTGTGTGTAGGATGGTTTGGAAGAGAAGAGCACTTCGTATGGT
This sequence comes from Carya cathayensis, assembly GCA_011037825.1. Lineage (NCBI taxonomy): Eukaryota > Viridiplantae > Streptophyta > Magnoliopsida > Fagales > Juglandaceae > Carya > Carya cathayensis. The sequence goes on along the minus strand of QGSO01000419.1, from coordinate 157,637 downwards.
GATTTGTTTTCAAGAAGTGGGGAAGGAATTTGATTTATTAAATGTGCTGCTGTCAAAACAGCATCACCCCAGAATTTTGTTGGAAGATTTGCTTGAAGAAGAAGTGCTCTAGCTACATTTAGGAGCTGCTGTTGCTTTCTTTCTACCACTCCATTTTGTTGGGGTTTGTAGACACAAGATGTTTGGTGGATCATTCCATGAGACTTGTAAAATTCAGACATATTGAATTCAAGGCCATTATCAGTTCTCACTTGCTTTACCTTTGATTCAAATTGTGTATTGATCATGAGAATGAAGGCTTGTAAAATTGATTTTGTTTCAGATTTGAATTTCATTAAGTATGTCCATGTGGCACGGCTATAGTCATCAACTATTGTTAAAAAATAGTGATGTCCACTCAATGACTGCTGAGAATATGGGCCCCAAATGTCAATGTGAATGAGATCAAAAATAGAAGTTGTAGAAGTGACACTTGTATGGAATTTCAATCTCTTCTGTTTAGCCATGTAACAAACAGTACAATGAGTGTGGCTTGATGAAGGACCAATTACATCTGGGTAAGAAGAATGAATTAGGTTCATTCTTTGACTAGATAAATGACCAAGCCTAAGGTGCCACACATCAAGGTCTTGCCTATTCAAGGCATTACAGATATGATCTTTCGAGGAAAGGGAAAAATCTTGAGGAAGCTTGAGAAGATTGCTAGAAGTGATGGAGCTGGTGAGCAGATGGTATAAACCACGATGGACTTTAGCTAGCCCAATCGTCATCCATGAAGCAAGGTCCTGTATAAAACAGAAGTTTTCCATGAAAATGAGGCAAAGAAGAGGGTTAAGGATGAGTTTGCTCACTGATAACAGATTGAAAGTGAATGAGGGAACACATAATACCCGAGACCCATTTGGCAATTGAACATATGCATGAGTGTTTGAAGTGATTGAGGTCAGAATAGTTGGGGATTAGACTTATGTGGTCTGTAGCCCCTGTATCAATTATCCATTGTGTATGTGTTAGGCTATGTGACTTGTGATGCAATGGAGAAGAGAGATGGTGTTGATGGGGCTGTGAAAAAATTGAAGTGTTGGAAATAGCAGATTTTGAGCATGTACCTGCCATATTCAACTGAGGAGCTGAGATGGGTTCTATGGAGGTATGAGGTGACTATTGTGCTTGATCATTGACTAATTCCATCAACTTTTGAACCTGGGACTGGGTGAGAGACAGTTGAGGCATTGTGACAGATCCCTTCTCCTGGTTTGTAGAAAACACTTGGTTGGCTGAGTGAGGAGTTGGAGGGTGGTTGTGAACTGTCCCTGCTTGAGTTTGGTGAATTTGAAGTTGGGAGGAAATCCAATCAACCTATAACACTTGTCTCGAAGATGGCCAGATTTCCCACAATGACTGCATGCAAGATCTGGTTTGTCTTTCTTCTTGCAATATGTGTTTTGAAACACTGCTAAGGCTGAGGATTCAGCAGAGGGAAGCAGCATGATTCGAGCTTGTCTTTGTCTTTCCTCTTGCAATATTAGAGAGAAAGTTTTATCAAGTGAAGGAATGGGGCTCATCAGAATGATTTGTCCTCGAATGCTTTAATAGGACTCATTGAGACCCATGAAGAACTTGAAGACATAGTCAGCTTGCTGAGTTTCACCAACTGCAGTGAGAGCTTTACATGTACAGAGTCCACATAAGCAACATGGTGTTAGCCTATAGTTGTTGAGCTCTTCCCAAATACCATTGAGATGAGTGAAGTACTCGCTCACAGACTGTGTGCCTTGCACAAGAGTGCCTAGTTGTTGTTGGAGTTGGTAAATTCTCACTGAATCAGGTTGAGAAAACCGAGTGTTGAGTTTATCCCATACAGTTTTTGCTGAACTTATATAGAATATATTGGAGGCAATTTCCTTGGTGATGGAGTTGCGAATCCAAGATAAGATGATGTTGTTGCAGCGCATCCATGGGATGTATAAAGGGTCATCATGTGCTGGAGTTGGAATGCTGCCATCAAGAAACCCAAGTTTATTTTTGATTGAGATTGCAAGAGTGAATGACCTCTTCCATGATAAGTAATTAGGACCTGAAAGGGGTGGAGAAATGACCAAAGTGTGGGAGTTGTCACTGTGGTAGAAAGGATTATTTGGGTTCTCTAAAGGTGATGGGTTAGATGATGGGGTGTTTTGAAGAGGAGTGTGTTCATGAGCTTCATCATCTGACATTGTTAAGAGCTGAGTCGAAGAACTGAGTTGAAAGTGAAAGAAGTCCAAAAGAAATTACAGTGGTGTTGATGAGCTTATTTCTCTGATACCATGTCAAGAATTAAATAAACAGAAATAGAAACATAAAATAAGGAGAAATAAGAAGATGAGAGAAACCTCTTTCTCATTGATTGAAAAGTTCTACATTTACATATGCCTCTGCTTGGTCTTATATACACGACTCAATACAGCTTCAATAGCTGGAAAATAATGGAAAAGTATTGTTTGCTATCTATACAAAAATACAAAGAATAACTAACTCTGCTACACAATCCTCATGAGGTACAACCAGCACACTCTATATCAGTCCTAGAGTGTCAGCCCTTAGTGCGCATTGCTGCCTGCAGGAGCACTTTTGGTGGTGGCCTCTGACCCATGTGTTTCCTTAGTGCCTCAGTGTCCTTTTCTTTAGGGGAATCAGTGCATTCCTTTGATCCATTTGTGTGCAATTCTTGAGAGCATGTTTTGGTCTAATTTTTTGACTGTTATCTTGTATTTGATTCGTTAATCTGGTGTCTCTATTTCCTTGCCTTGGGTGTTTTTGTTTCCCTTGGCTCAGTTTTGTCCTAAAAAATGGGTGAAAATTAGATTTATAGTAGTTTGACAAACCCACTGTGTATTATTTTCCTACTTATATATATATATAAAGACAAACCCACTGTGTATTTGACTGAAATTTGTGGATTACTCTGTTGAATCAGAATTTGTCACCCTCTGTTTAATTCTATTCAGCCTTTATTTCTTGTGTCTAATAAACTATGTTACCTTTTATCATTGGCACACGAGAGTGTAATTCACTGATCAGTTGATTCCGTCATGGTCTGTCTAGCAGCTGAGTAAGTATGGTAGAAGAAAAACGGATTGATGTATTTGGCTTCTAATAAATGATAATGCTCTTAATATTTGAGTTTGAAATTGGATTTCTTACTTGGCAGGCTATTGATTTGGGAAGAGTGTTATTATGAACCCTCATCTTGTTCTGCTCCTCACATTTCTGCATCTGTGACCTTTGGAGAATGGGAGGGATCCTGGGATTCTCCACAAATTCGTTCCTCTCAGCATCTGGTTCAAGCAGGGGACAAAGTCCATTCACTCATTAATGTTATGATGATAAATAATCAAGTTAATGTAGTGGGTGAAGGGTATGGCTCTTTTGTTTTCCCAGTTTCTACTTGCTTTTTCCTGCAACTAAGCCTATAAGGTGCCATTTTCTTTTCTAATTTATTCAGGATAGTAGGGAGAGCTGCAATTACAGGAAACCATCAGTGGATTCTTTCAAACAATCACACCAGAGCTGTCCATCCACCAGAGGTACATAATAAAATTTCCACTTCTTGATTGACTAGAAGAGAGTTTGATGTTAATCAGGTTAACAGTTTTTAAAACTTGAGTAGCTAGGCTTTCATAACTCCTAGGGGTTGACTCAAGTACAAAGGCCTTGGTCTTGGTGTATGCTCCCCTTAGGTCTAAGGTTTGAATCATGGGGTGCAAACAATTTTTAGAGGCCATGTCCCAGCGGGAAAAGCCGATGATTTACTTGAAACGTGTGCTGTGGACGCGTTTCATGGTAAAAGACGTGTATTTGCATGGTCTCCAGGTTTCCACATCATAAAAAAAAGTTTTCTTTCTAGTGCCCATTAGTGCGCCACAACAAAATTTTGAGTTTGGTGGGTGAAAATCCTCATGAGTATAGTTCTCTCTGCAAGGCTAAAAGCCTATAAGTATTTGTTTTAGTGTTTGTACTTAATGTAACTCTTAGTTTATGTGTGTGCTTCTAGGTTTTAAACGAGGTTAATCACCAATTTTCAGCTGGGATGCAGGTCTGATAACTACCTATCTTTATATTCTGTTCATCTCTGTATAGTATTTGTCTTGTTGTTTCATTGCTGTATTTGCATTTGGTTGCAGACACTGGTGGTTATTCCCATTCTTCCGCATGGTGTTGTCCAACTTGGTTCTTCTTTATCTGTATGTCCTATTTGTTTATTTAGGCAGTGTACACAAACTCCTCAAACTACCACTTGAGGGGGTTGTGTATTTATCTATTTATTTATTATTTGAGTTTGACAGATGTAAGCCCTTTGGTTACATCTATGTTGTAAAATACCACAATGAACTGGTCTTGACATTTCAAATATAAAAATATTGCTTTTTAGGAATTATGATGACACAATCCACTTGGCCTGTAAAATGTTTTGAGTCTACCCTTGAGCGACCTCTTGTGTATTATGACCCAAGGTTCAGTGTCTTTTCTTTCCACATGCCAATTTCGCATACCACCATAGAATTGGCTTTTCTATTGAGGGTTCAAAGGTGTCTCCAATCGAGTAATCTGTTGGTTTGGTTGGCTAGTCAATTCAACTGGCATTCTGAGCATAAGCAATTTATTTATTTTTTGATAGGTAAAAAAAGAAAAAGCAATTTATTGTGGAAGAGCTGTAGATGTTTTCCTATTGAAAAATAGTCATCTTCTACTGCATCAAATGTAGTTACACCTGTGGTCAATCAAATAAATCTTATTGAAGAAGCATTTCCATTTTATGGTTGAAAGAGGTTATAACAATTTTCTACATGAATAGCCGTCGGCTACTCATTGTTGCTGTTGCAAGCAGTATCTGGTGCAAAGCCCCTGCACAATATATTCGGTAATAGAAAAAAGGTGAAATTTCTTCAAGTTTGAGAAATTTCATATTCCTAATGTGTTACAAATCATCTTTAGATTTGCAAACTGTCTTCAGAAGCTACAACATGTTTTTTGTGGGGAGGCACAGGAATAGAGCTTCAGAAACATTTTGCGAAACGGAGAAAAGTGTGTTTACTGGTGGTAGAAGGTGGGTTGGGGTGAGAAACTTAGTTTTTTTTTATTTAATCAAGATCTTTCGGGAAATTGGCTTACAAGAGAGAGAGTCTATGGAGGGTGCTAGTGGACACAAAGTAGAGTAGCTTGGGTGGTGGTTGGTGTTCTTTTGAAATACATGAGTCTATTGGGTTGGGCGGGATGCAGATTATTCTCTCCATTGGTGTGCTATTTTTGCTAGCGAGGCCAATGATTGGTAAGTGGATCTCTTTTGATTGGTTGTATTTGAGTCGGGTTGTAAGCTACAGTGACGTTAGGTATGGGGCCATCTAAGAAAGGAGTGTACACTGTGAAGTCTTTTTATTTTATTTTTATTTTTATTTATTTATTTATTTTCTGAATCACTGTGTAGTCTTTCTACAATGTTCTACGTCCTGATGATAAAAGACCCTCTTCCTCTTGGAAGCTTATCCAGAGGAACGAGGCTCCCCTCGAGTGAATTTATTTGTGTGGACAATGGATTGCAGAGGATTCTTACATTGGATAACTTGAGGAAGTGGGGTATTGTAGCAATCAATGGGTGTTGTATGTGTAACAAAAAAAAGGAAACAGTGGATCTCCTTCTCTTGCATTGCGAGGTTGCCAGTGCTTTATGGAACACGGTTTTTTGTCTATTTGGGATAGAGTAGGTTTGTGGAGGAAGATGACACCAGCTTGTTTGTTGTGGTGTGTTTGGAGGGAAAAAAATGGCCGTAATTTTAGAGATTGCCAAAAAAGGGTGTTGGGTCTAGTCCTTTCTTAGGGTTGGTTTGGTTACACAAAACTAAACTATCTCTCATCTCATATAATCATTACAACTTTATTAAATTTCCACACAAAATCTAATAAACAATTCAACTTTTTCAAATCCCAAAACAAAATTAATATTTAAAAATTATATTATAACAGTATTTTGTTTAACTTTCAACAAAATATCTCATCTCATCTCATCTGAACTGTGTAATCTGAACTGTGTAATCAAACGAGGCCTTAATCTTCTGTAGTATTGGATATTGGTTGCTAGTTAGGTGGATCTGGTGTATGCTTGTGAATTTTTCATCCTCTTCAGTTATTAATACAATCTTACCTTATGAAAAAACTAGTAATGACAACTAATATAATACCTGTGCTTGATTTCATGTTTCCATCTTGAAATTTCTAGTGCATTTCTTCTATTTTGAAGATTCTGTCAGTTGCTTTCAAGTTCCTAAATTAAGATGTTTGTACTTGTTTCTTCAGATCTTGGAGAACATTGGATTTGTGAACGACGTAAGAAGTTCGATCCTGCAATTAGGGTTTGCCCCTGGTGCTCTTTTATCTGACAACTATACAATGAAAGATTCTGCTGAGAAACTTGGGCTTCCAGTTAGTTTTGGAGTGCCTGTATCTGTGGATCCTTCTGAAAGTAATGTTTTGACGAATTCCTCGCCTTTGATGATTAACAACTGCAACCAGCAAAGCAATTCATCTCAGGCTTCAAGGCTTGTTGGTCAATCGGCTCATTCTCTAATAAGACAGATTCAAAATAAAAAACCTCAACATCCTAACCAGACCCGAATGTTATCCAAGTCTTATGATTACCATTGCCAAACAAAAGCTACTCCCATGATGGAACCAAACTTCTCATTCAATAGCCAACTAGAGAATGCAGTCATTGGAGCTGAAGTGACGATCCCTTCAAATCCTGATGCATGGCTGAAACATCGGTTTTTTTTACCCAATTCAAGAGCTCATTTCAGTTATCATTCTGATGTTCAAGATCATCTTAATAAGAACTCAAGTGCATTGAGTACCGTAAAAATATCTCAACTGGGAACAAGTGGAGGTTTAATCCTTGATCCCTGTGTAGGTTCTGTTACTAGTTTGTCAGAAGAAAGTAAGTTACATGGTGAAGTCAATAATCATTCAAGGCCAAACTTAGATCCATGTTCTCCTCCCACTATTGATGGAGCAGCTGACTCATCCAAAACAGAGGGGGTTTCTTTACATGGTCTGCCAGATCGATTAACTACTGATCACATGATATCAGGAAAAGTTAGACATGTTTCAGCAGTTGTGAAGCATAATCAAAATGAGTTGGCACCAAGGGAACTGAAGATAGATACTGATTTATTTCAAGCTGTTGAGATCCCGTGCAACCATCCAGGCAATCATATGTCTTTGATTGAGCATATCCCAGATCTTTTCGCTTATTACCAGAACTGTGATAATGGAAATCGGACCCCGTGTACAAATGTTAAACATGAACATGCATGTGCCCAACCTCCATCAGCGGACGACTTATCTGATACATTGGGTGTGGAATTTAAAAATAAACTACTTAATGACATCCATAACAATTTCATTGCTAATGAGTCAGATGCAAATTCACAAAATATGGGTGAATCTTCAGTGTTAAAGGCTATGCAGGGTGCTAGTGCTGATTTTTATTCAGTAATTGAAGCATTATCAGAGAGTGGTATCTTCTCTGGTACGGGAAGTGACCACCTTCTAGATGCTGTGGTCTCTGGGGCTCACTCTGCTTCCAAGCAGAGGTCAGATGATAATGTGTCTTGTAGGACAGCATTGACCAAGATCAGTAGCTCCTCTGTTCCTTGTAGTTATCCCACCCATGGAGGGGTCAGAATGCCTGAACATGTGCAAAGGGAGTTATTTGACCTTTCTAAGCCTCTAGGAAATATGGGGACTATAGAAACTAATTCTTTTACACCCGTTTGTGGCAAGGATGATGCTGGAAACCTTTCCCGAATGACTCCCATTTATGGGTCTTACAGTTCATGGGTTGAGCAGAGTAATAATGTGAAGCGCAATTGTAGTGTGTCTTCAGCATATTCTAAGAAGCCAGATGAAATCAATAAATCAAACCGCAAAAGGCTTAAACCTGGGGAGAATCCAAGGCCCAGGCCAAAGGATCGCCAAAGGATCCAGGATCATGTGAAAGAGTTGCGGGAAATTGTGCCAAATGGTGCAAAAGTAATGATTATTGTTGTTGTTGTTGTTGTTTGTAGTAGTAGTAGTTTTTTGTGTGCTGGATTTACTAATAATGCTTTTCTTTATTCTTTTAATGTGGTCTACAGTGTAGCATAGATGCCCTGCTTGAGCGCACCATCAAGCATATGCTTTTCTTGCAAAGTGTCACAAACCATGCAGACAAACTAAAACGGACAGGCGATTCCAAGGTTTTGGGCAGTATCAATTTTCTTTACCCTTTGTCTATCTTTTTGTGAAGCCTCTGTGTGGAGTTAGTGGGAAAATCTGGTCTTCATTTGCATGGAAAAATGTTGTCACGTGCAATGGCACTGGGAGCAGGGCTTAATTTCCCCCCAGTAGTGTTGTGATTTTTTGTCGGTGCTGCATAATGATGCCATGAATATTGTTTAGAACTTTAAATCAACTAATTTAAACCGTGAATCTTAGAGCTGGAATTACTCTCACCATCAATACACTATTCTATGCTCTAAACAAAGACAAATATATTGGGAGTCTTCTGATGGAATTTCCTTGCCTGAAATGCACAGATTGTTAGTAACAAAGGTGGACTGCTTTTGAAAGACAATTTTGAGGGAGGAACGACTTGGGCATATGAGGTTGGCTCACAGTCCATGGCCTGTCCCATCACGGTTGAGGATCTGAATCAACCTCGTCAGATGCTTGTGGAGGTAGTGACTGACATTTTACCAACCTCGGACTTCTGTTTAATTTTCTAGTGGACTGATCAATTTTGTTTTGTTTTGTTTTGTTTTTTTTTTTTTTGCTTTTTTATTTTTTTGTATTCTTACAGATGCTTTTTGAAGAACGGGGTTTCTTTTTAGAAATAGCTGAAATAATCAGAGGATTGGGTTTGACCATCTTGAAGGGGGTGATGGAAGCTCGGAGTGACAAAATATGGGCATGTTTTGCAGTTGAGGTAATATTCTAAACAATAGACTTGCCATAATCCCATTGTTAGTCAACTTTTATTTGCGCACAAGTGGTGTTACATGAGTGTATTATATTGAGAAAAGTATGGTTGGCCTTGTAAGCCATGTAGAATCCACTATCTAGACCTCTGGAAAGGGGTGGGGGTAGGGTTTGTTAGGTTGAATCGCTATAGTTGGGGGTAGGTAGCCTAACCTATAGATTACAGTACTATGGCCGTATTCGAGCTGAGTTTAGCAAGTTGAGACTGTTCGAGCTTGGCTCAATTTCTAGAAAATCCATCTTGGACTCAGCTCAACTCGACTAGAGGAGTGTTTTAAGTTTCTGATTTTCTTAATTTTCAATAAATATATATATATATATATAATATAGAAGAAAAAAAATGAGATAATAGAATATTTTCTTAGATGAATCAGAATTGCAATTTTTTTCGGTTCTAGTCAAATATCAAAATCATACTAATAGAATATTACAATTTGTACTTATTAATTATATATATCTATATATATGCGAAGGCACACACACACATACATATATATGTATATTCCTAATACATATTGTTACTTAATAGACTATATACATATAATAACTACATTAATATGACATATTTTTATTAATTTATATGTGCATATTCTAATATATATGATCGAGCTTGCAAGTGAAGTCGAGTTTTATATAAGTTGTATCATTTAATAGTTGATTATAATTTCATGTTCACGATTAATTGAATCGAGCACAAGTCTAGTTTAGTGAGTCGGCATCACTAGAAAGTTGTAGCTAGGGGGAAAAAACTCTTCCTGAGAAAGAAGGCATGGAACTTGGCATGCTTCTTTTGTGAAAAGGAAAAAACCCCATCACTCCTCCATTGCGTCCACAATGTACAACATTATAGATCTAGATCTCTTATACATCTAGTCAACTATGTCTAATCCCTGTTATCTCTTATAGATGTAGTATACCTGGATTTTACTCCAAGGAGGATGGCACCTTTTCTGTTTTATGTTTATGGTGGTGAATTCACGAGACCTAGCATCATACCTAAGGCAGATGGATACACCATGCAGAGATGCCATCTTATGGCTGGTGGAATCCCATCAGTGCATAAGGATGTTCTTACCTCATTATGGTCCAGCCCTCCTCACTTCACAACCATTCTTCGGACAGCACCTGGTTTGAAATGCCAAACCTTAAACGCAAATCACTAACATTGCCTGGAGAGCCGATTGTATCCCAATAGACCAAGTCATATTTGAATTCATTATTCTAACGCCCTAGATTGACTAACTTCCACCTATATATGTTTCCATTGACCATTTGTTACTCGTGAAAAGCTAACATGAACATTGACCTATTATCCCTTTACTTGTTTGAAGTAAACTATTTATGTTTGCACGGTAAGCTATATCCTTAAAGGATGTTTGGAATGCTTTTACTGCTACTTTTTTCCCATTATGCAGATGTACCTCCTGCATTTAACTAGTAATTTCCTTCAATTTTCATATTCAGACAAATAGGGACATAGCGAGGATGGAAATATTTTTGCCGTTGGTTCAGCTTTTAGAGCAAAATGCGAAGGTCAGTGTAGCATCAGCTAATGCTATTGATGACAACAATACCATGGTCCACCAGTCCTTTCCCCAAGCTGTCCCTATGCCTGCAACTGGAAGGCCCTGTAGTTTGCAATGAAATGCCAGCTGTACAGTTTCTTGGTATGGATATGTTGAGAGTTAGATCTGTATTTGCTTGCTATGATTAACATTGATTCCGGTCTAGGATACAGAGTGGGTCTTTTAACCAGTCTTTTGTCTCCCTCAAACCGTATTATGGCTGATGGTTGGAGGGAGAGGGAGGTCTTATTTTTTTCTAGTGATATGCTTCTCAAGAAGGTTAGCAAGCATGTTAAGTCATGGTATTGATGGCTGAGACCACCTGGGTTTATTTAATTTAACATGATGCCTATTTTGTAGGATGAGATTAGGGGTCGCAATATATGACATGACAAAGACACGAAATAAGTGGGTTTGGGTTTGAGTTAGATACAAATAAGTTTGAGTCAAAACAGGTTGACCCGATAAGACATTATTAATAAACGGATCAATTGCAAATCAACCCGCTAAGCTTGCATTCAACCTGAATAATACAAATAAATTCTATTTTTAAATTTTATATATGATTAGTCTTATATGTTTTTTTTTGTTCTTGGGCTATGCCTATTCTATAAAATATAAAAAAAATGTGATATTAATATATTATTATTTGACCACGTTATATCTCAAACTATTAAATTTTTTTGTTATTACGTAATTTTATTTCATGAAAATATTAGCTTTTTTATATATTACTAGTTTGCGTATTATTTATAAAATATTTTATTATAAATTTAGTTGTAATTGTGAATTATTTATATATTTATTCTTGTATTATATATGAAATTATATTAATTAAGTTAAAAAATAAATATACAGGTTGGCTCAACACATTTGAAATGGGTGAAATAGGTTGAAACGGGCTAACGGTTTAAATCGGTCTTGTCTATTTAACTCAATAAAAGTTAATTATTAAATGAGTTAAGTTGGTCGTATCGTGTCATCGATTAATTAAACAAGTCGGTTCGGGATTCAGGTTAACTTATATAATTTAACAGTTCTTCTACGTATAGTCGCTTGATGCAAGCAGTGGGAAGTTGCTGACGACACGTCAGCAGGAAAAAAGGAAAAAATGTGTGAAATAAAAACGAAGAAAAATCAAAACACAGCTTCTGGATTTCGTCTAGCTTTCAAGTGTTTCTTCTTCATGTCCAATTGTCTACATCTTGTGTGTGTTTCTTTATCTTCGTGCTCGTTTGAGCTGGTTCCATCCCTTTACTAGCATAATGCGGTGGTCTCTACTCTAGGTTCCTGTAGGCACTGAAATGGCATTTGAGGGCAAATGCCCGCTTCTAAACTTTGCTGGAGGAGGCAATCCAAATCCCCTGCTGCCACCAATGTGAATGTTGGTAATGGGATCTATCTGAGGTCTCATATTGGAGTTGGAGAATGGGACTTCCTTCTGATGAAACAAAGGCTAGAAATTTAAAGGTTTTTTTTTTTTTTTTTTTTTTTAATTGTGACTTTGGAAAGACAAGTTATACAACCAACTAAAATATGCCCAGATCACAACACAGAATGAAGAAGCAAAACTTACTAAGAAAACTAAAGCAAATCATTCACAGAAAATGGAAAAGAGAAAAAAGAAAGTGGGAATTGAGTTAGTGAAGCTAACCTCTATAACCCATCGACACCCATTTTTATCAAGACCCTTCATGAACATGATTGCTAAGACTCTATCTTCATCACCTCACCTGTGCCCAAAATCAAATCTTAACTACCTTTTATAGCCAACAAAAGATTTTTTTTTTTCAAAAAGAAAAAAGAAAAGAAAAAAGACTAAACAAAGAACTCAGATGCGACAAGTATGGAGATTACAGTCCTCAAAACAATGAGGACTTCGGGAAGACCCTTCGGACAAACGAGTTCATCGCCATGCTTTGCCGTGAGGTACTGGATTCCTTCCTCTGCTCCAGATCCGAGTCCAGCCAACCTTCTTCGACAGCACCGTACACCATGCACTACACGACCAACAATTCCCGGCATGCTCTTTCAGTTAACGTGGTGGTCAAAGCTGATAGCACCAACAACCGAGTTGCCAAGTCCATAAAGGTCTGAGGAGAAAACTAGGAAGCATCGCAAAGGGATGGGGGGGAGGGGACAAAGGCCGTAACCTAAGGATCTGAAAGAAATGGCTTCGTTTATCCAATTGATGAAATGACGCCGTTTCATTAAAGCATGCCACATCATATTGCCTCTGAGCCGTTTGTGCGCCGTTTTCTCTTGCCGACCGTATTAAGCGTTTTTCATAGTTTAATACTTATAAATTGACATGACATAAATTGTTACCTCTAGATGAGATTAGGACACTGGGTTTTCAGATTTGTACAAAAGCTAAAACTTGGACAAAATGTATAGAAGGTGAAACCGAGGTGGTGTTAGCAAAACGATTAGCCTTGAATTTTTTTAATTTTTCTTTTTCATTGCCTGCCTCTAGATCATATTGGTAATATATATATACCTTGGGAGGATTTGGGCTTTTTAGAGACGGTAAACTAGTTTATGGTACTAGGGTGATATTTCAAGCCGGTCCCTCCCAAGTAAACCCATTAATTTAGGGTGAAAAATAAGCAGTTAAAAAAAAGCCCTTCTTTTGGGCAAATCATACAGACGAGCCATAGCTTACATGATATACAATAATTGGGTTTACAAGAAATTTATAAAATAACGTAATTTATAAATTTATTTTTATACAAGAAAAAAAAAGTTTTGTAATCTAATGAATTAGACTAAATTACGTCAATTTATAAATTTATTTGAGTAAAATTTTTGCATAGAGCAAGAAACCTAACTTTTTTCTATGTTCATTCGATTTTGTGAATAAAAGGGGCAAAAGATTTAGATGATTCATTTTTCGACGCAAGGAAGTTGAAACCTATCTACACAGATTTTCACTTTATCTCGCACGAGGAATTTATTATGAATTTAATTCAAAGACGACAAGGTTAATTTTCTCGGTACTTTGGCGAGTATAACATCTAACTAATTTAACAAAGCGATAAGGAAAAAGAGAAAAAAAAAATTATCTGAAACAAAAAATTATATAAAAATGATTGATCATGCATGCCCACCTTTACCGGGCGAAGAAATATTTTCAGGCAAAAGTCTTGGATTCAATGGCCTAACATGGGAGATCAGAACGATGAGTTGTTTTTTTTTTTTATTTGTGGGTCGGATTGGTCAAAAGTCACCAAGGAAGAAACTAAAATGTCTCCTTTGTTAAGGAGGATGATCTAGGGTAGACAACCTTTCTTAGGTATGCTGAGATCACTATTTGAGCAGAGGATTTCAATAAACACCCTTTTAAGCAGACAATAGGTGTGATCTAGTTCATGTTAAATTCATGTTAAAAGGCACTACAAAGACACGAGGACAACAATGAAGAGTGTGACTCACTAGGAAAATAATATAATGGTGTCTTTAGCAGGAGATAAGACCCAAGATAGATTTGAATTAAAAAATAAATGATGTAAATGTATTTTTGTTAAAATCTAAGTTTTGTAATCAAACAAAAGCTTGCTCAGAAAACGTATCACATATTCATCTGTTTTGGACTAGGAGAGAAAATAAAGAAGAGGTTGAGGTCTCCTGGCTCTGCTGATGAGTTTTTTCTTGGTATGGGCAAGTTTGTCTTGTGGTCTCTTGACTTAGAAGTTGTGGTGCATTTGTCTTCTAGTCTTGTGTTATCATTTCTAGGGTGCAATGGCAAATGATATAGTGGAAAAGTGGAGTAAGTTTCGATTGGCAGAGGCTGAATAGAAGGAGGCTTTGATTAATGTCATTGATGATGCTATGCTGCAAAGGAGGGGTCAGTAGTGTTTGATGGTATGGAAGCCAAAATGCAATGTGGTCTTTGAAGAGGTTGGTGAGAATATATTTCTAATGGAATTTTAGTGTGAAGAGGATATTCATAAGGTTCAAAGAGGAAGACCATGGTCTTTTGATAGGCACTTGTTGTGCCTTAATTCTTTTGATGGTAGTACAGCTCCAAAAGATACAGAATTTTCGAAAGAACATCTATGGATTCAACTCTATAACATTCCATTTGGTGGTGTGACTAAAGCTGTTGGGTTGCAGATTGGTGGTTTGATAGGGGAGGTGTTGGAAGTGGATCTAGACAAAGAAGCTATTGGATGGGGTCCATATCTTAGAGTGAAGGTGGCCATCAACATTCTAAAGCCTCTTATGCGTGGTATTCGTTTGAGCATGGGTGGAACAAGGACTTGGATCTCTTTTCAATATGAGAGATTGCCTTCTTTCTGCTTTAGTGTGGTAGGATTAGGCATGGTGGCAATGACTATGATGTGATGAATAGTTCTAGTCTAATGCATGGTTCTTCTAATAAACAATATGGTGCATGGCTTAGAGCTCCATTAGCTAGGGAACAATCAAACAATAGACGTGATAGTAATGGAGTCAAGGTTTAGTTTGCAACACAGCCTTTTGATCTGCATGGAGAAGAGGATGGTGTGGACATCAACCAGGCTAGTAATGGCATAGACTCGGGAAATAAAGAGCATGCTGAAGTCTCGGGGGAGTTAGCTGTGAATTCTGGCAAGAATCAAGGCAGTTACAAAGGAAAGAAAATGGATGGTGCTATCTGTTATGAGAGTAATAAGGAAAGCCTTGATAGCAATGAAGATTTTGCTTTAGGGGGACCTGAGCAGTTACAAAAACATGGCATGAATGTTGGGGAGTCTTTTATGGCAGCTGAAAATGAAGGAATTATTCAGATGGCAAGCTTTCAAGATGGTAATAATGAGCAAATAAATCCTTTGATTATTGGTGAAGTAAATGGAGGTGGAGAATCAGTTTGGTACATCTGGTCCCAATAAGACTAGGACCTGGAGGAGGCTATCACTTGATCAACAAAAGGATACTATTGGGCATAGTTCTGAAGGCATTCTACGCCATTTGAACACAAAGTCTAGCAATAAAAGGCCCTGAAGAGGAGGGGGTAAAGTGGAGAAATTGGTTGCTAAAAATTCTAAGCTCCTAATTGATGAGATGGTAGAAATCAATCCTAATATGGTAGTGGTTGGGTCCTAGCCCTGCCCAAACCAATGAGTTGCATGAGTTGGAACTACTGAGTGCATGGGAACCCTAGGACAGTTAGAATCCTTAGTCAATTGATTAAGAAGAAGTGTCCCAAAGTTTTGTTTTTAATTGAGACTAAATGTAATAGGGTGGGATTGGAGGAAGTCAGATTAATTCTAAAGTATGATGGTTGTTTTACAGTGGATAGTGTTGGCTGTAGTGGTTGGTTGGCTTTGCTTTGGAAATCAGATTGAAATGTTAAAATTACTAGTTATACCATATGGCACATTAATGCTATGGCCCAAGAGGAGGAAGGGGGTCCTAGTTGGTTGTTTATAGGGTTCTATGGTCACTCTAGTAGAACAAAGAGAATTGCTAGTCGGGAACTTTTAAAAGCTCTTAAGCCACAAACACCTATGGCATGGTTGTGTGTAGAGGATTTTAATGAGATTCTAAGCCAAAGAAATTAAGGGCAACTTACAGACCTTATGCACAGATGGAGAGTTTTAGACTAGCTCTTAATGTTTACTCCTTGCAAGATGTATCTACGTCATGCCAAAGATTCACTTGGTCTAACAATAGGTATGGGAGGGGATTTACAAAGGAAAGGATTGATAAGGCCATGGTTAATCAAGAATGGTAGAACTTGTACCCTGATGCTTTATGTACTGTGTTACCTGTAGTTAAGTCTGACCATTCTTCATTGCATATTAACATGATCAGCCTGTCAAAGGGAATGAGTAAGGCTCAATTAGTGTTCCGATTTGAAGCAGCATGGGCTGCAAATGAGGATTGTACAAAGACAGTTGGAATAGCTTGGGAAAAGGGCACTAGTGGACACACAGAAGCTAAGATGATGAGACACAGACTATCTAGTTTCCAATTTGCACTAATGAGCTGGAATACTAGAAACAAGAGCTTGAAATCAAAGGAACTCAGAAGGGGTATGGCCACGATAGGTGCTCTCCAAGACCATGACAAAGGAGAGCATATTGGGCATGTTAAAGAAGTGCAAAAGAATGCGGAACTGATTCTAGAATCAAAAAACACAAAATGGAGGCAGAGCTAATCATCATTGGCTAAAAGTTGGGGATAGGAATACAAAATTTGTTCATATGCAAGCCACCCAGAGGAGAATTTTGATAATTGTTTATCTGGTTTACAAACAAAGGTATCCCAAGCTATGAATGATTATCTTTTGAACAAGTTTACTGAGGAAGAAGTGAAGTACGCTATTTTTCAAATGAAGGCATTTGGTTATCTAGGACCATATGGTTTTCTAGCATAATTCTATCAAAGCTAATGGGAGACTGTTGGGAAGGAGATCACTAGTTTTGTTCTTCACTTTCTGAACCATGGTGGATCTCTTCATGGAATTAATGATACTTTTATCTCTCTTATTCCAAAAACCAAAAATCCCCAAAGACTTATAGATTTTAGGCCTATTAGCTTATATAATGTGTTGTATAAAATTAATTCAAAAACATTGGCTAATAGGCTTAAAATTATCTTGCGTGATATTATTTCAATGAATCAAAGTGCATTTTTTCTTGGGAGGCTTATATATGATAATATTCTAGTGGCTTATGAAACTCCACTCTATGAATACTAGGATGAAAGGCAAACCAAGTTTTATGGCACTTAAACTCAACATGAGCAAGGCTTATGATCAAGTTGAGTGGGCATTTCTGAAAGCTGTTATGACCAAACTTGGCTTTTTTCAAAGATGGTGCTCTATGATTATGGCATGTATCACTTCTGTTTCTTATTCTAACTGGTCAATGGTAAGCCACAAACTGGATTCTATCATTCAAGGGGTCTAAGACAGGGAGATCCACTCTCTCCTTATTTGTTTATTATGTGTGCTGAGGCTCTATCTTCACTATTGGTCCAATCTGAGCTTAATGGAGGCATAACTAGTGTTCCAATTAGAAAGGGTCCTATTAGAATAAACCATTTATTCTTTGCTGATGATAGTCTTTTTTTTGTAAGGCTAATGTGATTGAATGGTGCAAAATTTCTTATATTCTTGATATATATGAACAAGCTTCTGGTCAAGTCCTTAATAAGGAGAAGACTTCAATATACTTCAGCAAGAATACTCCAAAACTCACTCAGAAATCCATCTTGAGCATAGCTGGGATTAAATCTACTAATTCATTTGAAAAGTATCTTGGGCTTCTTGCTGTGATTGTAGATCTAAATGTGGTGCCTTTCACTCACTCATTGACATAAATTGGGCAAGAATCTCTAATTGGAAGACAAAGGTGCTATCTACTACTGGCAAAGAATTTCTTATTAAAGTTGTTCAAGCTATTCCTACCTATGCAATGGATATTTTTCTACTACCTCATTCAACTACCTAGAAACTTAATAGACTCTTGAAGAAATTCTGGTGGGGCTATAATGAGGATAAATCCAAGATCAATTGGGTGAGGTAGGATCTTGTTAGCCAATCTAAGGTGCAAGGTGGACTGGGTTTTAGAGATATCAAAAGCTTCAATGTGGCTATGCTTTCTAAACAAAGTTGGAGATTGCTTCAATGTCCATCATCTCTTATGGCTAAGTCTTTAAACAAAAATACTTTTGAGATGGTAATTTGTTGGAGGCAAAGATGAGTTATTGTCCCTCATATGTATGGAGGAGTTTATTTTATGGGTTAAAATTGATCAAGAGATGGCTATTTTGGAGAATTAGTGATGGGAAGAGGGTGAGGATTTGGGATGATAATTGAATACCAAGACACTATGCTCATAAGGTCTTATCACCTAAAGTATCTTGTGGTAGTTATCTGTTTGTTTCTAATTTAATTGATCATGATCTGAAATCTTGGAATGTCAACTCTTTGAATAGCTTGTTTGAGCCACAAGAGGCTAAGTTGATTCAATCTATTCCTATTAGTAAGGGGTGCAGAGAAGATAAGTTGGTTTAGTTGCACATGAAGAATGGAATTTTTCAGTAAGGAGTGCTTACCATTTGCACAAAGAAGCTAAATCCAGGCCTAAATCTGGTGTCGAGAACTCAAGGGGAGTAAGGTAAAAAGAAGGGTGGAAAGCAATATAGAATATGCAGATTCATAATGGGGTCAAGGTATTTATATGGAGAGCCTACAATGAAGCTATTCCTACACTAGCCAATCTAAAGAGAAGGAATGTTATTGAGAAAGATTCATGCCCAGTATGTGGATTGACATCTGAAACTACATAAAATGTGTTGTGGGGATGTTTTGCTGCCAGGGATGTATGGAGTCTGAGCTGTAAAATGATCCAGAAGATGGCCTCCCAAAGTGATTGTTTTGTTGACATTTGGAAACAATGGATTAGTTGCTTGCAGCAGGAAGAATTAGTGGAAGTTGTTGTTACTGCTTGAATGTTATGGTCTAGAAGAAATAATTTAATTCATGGCAAGGAATTCAGACATCCAATGAGCTTGTTTAGAGCAGCCAAAGAAGAAGTTCTTGCTTATAGAAATGCTAATAGACAAATCAGTATAGCTCCAATTAGAATTGCACAAACTCAAACTACATGGTAGAAACCAATTGAGGGTTTCTATAAGGTGAACTGGGATGTTGCAACAAACTGAATGTGCGAAGGATAGGTATTGGTGTGATTGCTAGAGATTTTCAAGGGCATGTCATTGGGACTCTATAGGCTCCTAGATTAATGACTAAAGATGTTTTTTCTGCAAAAGCATGTGGTTTCTTTTTGGATGCTATTTTTTGAAAAGAAATGGGTTTCACAAATGTGATTCTTGAAGGAGATGCATTGTAGGTGGTCTCAATGGTTAACCAAGCTGCTATAGATCTCGGTCTTGGAGGTTTACTGATTGCAAATACTTTAAGTGTCCTAACAGTTCTTAATTCATGGTCTATAGTGCATACTAATAGAAATGCTAATATGGCAGCCCATGGATTAGCTAAGGTTGGTCTTGATCTTGAAGAAGACAAGTATGTTTTGGAAGAAATTCCTCAATGTATTCAATCCACTGTGTGTGTATATATATATATATATATGCATGTTTCCAAGTTTAGAATGAAGTCTACAAAAGATCAGTTCAAAGTCAAAAGGTAAGTGTAGATCTCCAAATGAAGAGGAGGAGGAATGAAAGGGGCATAGAGAAGAACGCATAAAATGCCTCCAAAAATGCTATCATTATTATTTGCTTATTCTCGAAATCAACGCAACTAGCCTATATGCACACATGCCATCACCTTTTCTAAAAACCCACACAACTTCCACTTTTCTCTACCATCATATATGTTAAATATTTGACAATGAAAAATACCATTATGGAGTAATATTCCACTGCAATATAATATTGACTTGGTCCATATTGATTGAAATATATCCCCTGAAGCTTTATTCCAAATATGTCATGTAGAGAAAAACAAATAAAGCACAGAAGAAATGGAAAAATTCAAAATGCATAGAAAGGGAAACCCCATCCTAAATAATGGAAACCTGACTTGTAACAACCCGCTAGATATTCAATGGTGGAATTTAATATAGGCTTTAGGAATCTCGTAAAAATTTCATAAGTTTTCACGTATCGACTAACCGCATAAGTTTTAATCCGTCAACATAGTCAGTGTTACCATTCACTATGGTATTAGAAACACGATTTTATTTATTTGAAGTAGTTAAAAGTATCAGAATGTGATATGATTTGCACCATTAGACTCAGTTAATAATTTAGGATTTTATGGTACAATAATCTCATTTTCAAATTTTGGACAAAATACCTGTACAAAACTATGTTTTGTTTATTTCGGGGCACTTTGGGGTTGAATTTTGATAAACGAATTACACAGCTAGGTTTGTATGAATATTTACAATTTTACATTGTAAAATTTAGTGTTCACTTTTCTGAATGGAATAGTAACTTCAATAGTTGCACCAAGTGCAAATTTTTTTTTTCCAGAATTACAGTGTGAAATGTTCAAATTAAATTAGAGAAGTTTTATTTGAACACTTGGCAAGATCTTAGCCATACTTGGTGAATAGAATTGGACACTTGGTACCGAGAGGAGCCATGAAATGGATTATGAGGAGTCAAGGTGTGAGATCATGCCACCAAAGCAAAACCCTATTTCTATACGACCAATGAAATTGTGTCAAACCAAATAGAGTTTCAACCCTAGTAAAATCTTAAATGGTTGGAATCCAACTGAAACCCCAAAATGTTGGGTGAAACCGAAACCCTAAACGGTTTTCTCCAAACTTAAAATTGACCTCTAAACCCTAATTGATCCGATTTCTAGAATTGTATTTAATCACTTAATTAATTCAATTCCACATGCTATTAATGCCTCAAATTCATATTATGACATCATTATTCAACCTTTTAAATCTTGAAAATTTGATTAGGCCAAGAAAAATTAATTTTACATTTGATAGTATCCCAAACCCTTTCTAAACCCCAAATTGAAGCCCACCCGTTAAGGCTCACGAATTTTGACCACCTTGGCAAAACTTCTTAAATAAGTTTTCTCCCCCCTCATGGTAGACCAGTCTCTGCCCAAAATAGACCTAAGTATTACTTGATGTGAGGACTAAAGCTACATCACTTGTAACAACCCACTAGAAATTCAATGGTGAAATTTCTATAGACTTTAGGAACCTCGTAAAAACTCCGTAAGTTTTTACGAATCGACTAATCGCATAGGTTTTAGTCTGTCAACATAGTTAGTGTTATCACTCATTATGATGCCAGAAATGTGATTTTAGTTGTTTGAGGTAGTTAGAAGTATCAGAATACGTTATAGTCTATACCACTAGACTCAGTTGAATACTTAGGATTTTATGGCCTAATAACTCATTTTCATAATTTCAGACGAAACAGTTGTTCGAAACTGTGAATTTATTTATAGGGGCACTTCGGGATTGAGTTTTGGTAAACGGTTTTTACTGTAGGTTAATATGAATATTTATGATTTTTCAGTATTAAGTTTATTACATTTTTTTTGGGAGAGAATAGTAACCTCGATAAGCGTACTAAGTGTAGTGTTTTCAAAATCACAGTGTGGAATGTCTAAATTAGGTTAGAGAAGTTTTATTTGGACACTTGACAAGATCTTAACCACACATAGTGAATAGTATTAGATACTTGGCACAAAGAGAAACCATTAGATGGATTTGTGAAGGAAATAAAGGTGTGAGATCATCCCACCTAAGCAAAACCTTTTTCATCTGATCAACCAAATTGAGCCAGATCAAAGAGGGTTTCAACCCTAAATGGTTGGAATCCAATTGAAACCCCAAAAACTTGGTTGAAACCGAAACCCCAAACCCTAAAGTTGGCCTTCAAACCCTTTTTGATCCAATTTTAACATTGTGTTTAATCACTTGATTAAATCACTTCCACATGCTATTAATTTCTCAAATTCTTATTATGACATCTTTATCCAACATTTTAAACCTTGGAAATTTGATTGGGTCAAGAAAAATTGGATTTGGGCTTGATAGCATCTCAAACCTTAACCAAACCCCCTTTAAACCCCAAATTGAAGCCCACTTGGTTGAGGCCTACTAAGGCCCACGAATTTGGCTACCTTGGCAAGGCTTCTTGGAGAAGTTTCCTCCCCCACATGACAGACCATTCACTGTCCTTGGCTGCACCCAATAGTGCCTTGATGAGATGGAGAAACCCACCCCATCAACCCCCATGCCTCACAGCTTCTGCAGGCTGTCCTCTCCCTTCACTATTCTCCACTTTATGTCACATATCTACCTCCAATCAATGGTCATTCAGGTCCATATCTTCCCCCTACAGAATTCTTGAGTCATGCAAGCCACATTTACTTCCCTTTCATCACTTCTTCACCCTGTTCTTAGAGAGAAACCCAAAAGAGCTCTCTCGGGCAGATTTCTGTGTGTTTTTGCATAGAGCTTTTCGACCCTTTATAAGTATTTTCACACAATGACTCCTTCATAAAAGTTATTTCTCTTTGAGTATAGTTTCCATAGATATATTATTTGTATCATTTAATGGTCATTTGGTCGGTCAAAAGTATTTTTAACCAAGGAAAGATCATTCTGGGCGTGAAACTGGAGAGTATGTTATGTTTGAGACTTTTTGACTAAGCTAATGGAAATATCTTGGTCCGAACATTTTATGGAGTGTTTTTAGAATGTGTTTAAGAGTGTTCATTGAATTTTTGTTGCATGAGTAAAGTTTTTGATGATAGATTTTCTTAGATATAGAAACTTGAAAACTGGAAGTGGAAAAACAGTTTTTATTTGAAGAAAGTTAGAATATTTCGTGGTTTGATCTTACTCTAATGGTTTTGATATTTTTATATAATGATCCTAAGTCTCTTATTTTCATGTTAGGATGTTATTTTGGAGATATTTAGCATTAGTTTCAAAGATATTATTTTTCTATGCAAGAGAATTTCGGTTAGGCCTAAGATTTGATGTTTTTGGGTTAGATCCATGTTTTATTGAGGTTTAGCCATGTGATTTTAATTTTGATGATTGGATATTTTTTAGGACAAATTTTTAAACCATGTGATGCTTTATTTCAAAGATCTCACCTTCTTAAGCCATTGATCAAGAGATTTATCAAATCTAGTTAAGAAAAAGTTTATGTTTTTGGACTAAGTGTAAAACCAAAAACTCCAAGTGTTATTTTGTGATTTTGGTGAATTTAATTTGATGATTTAAAGCATGGTTTATCTTATGATGATGTTATGAATATGTTAGAAGTAAGATTTGATTTTTTTGGAATTCTTGGAGATGTTTTGATTTAAGGACAAAACTTGTGATTCAAGTGTTTTGATCTTTTTACAAAAAGAAGTTTAGTGTTGATTATAAGTCTTTTCTAAATGGATGTTTTAAGTATGGTTTTAAACTTAGGATTTGAAGATGTTTGTTGGAAAATTTTGATTTAAACATGTGTTTTGAAGTTGGAAGGAATTGCAACAAAAATTAAGAGAAATGGCCTATGGATATTTTTGCCTATAGTGTGTTTTCCCTAGTTATGATTTGTTTTAAATTTTTCTGAGTTGATTTTTGTGTTTAGGACAAAATTTACATGAGAAATATAAATTTTGGAAATTTTTGGAGTTAGGATGTGAAATCCTTAAGTTAGAAGTAAAATAGTAATTTTTCCACATGTAGAGGGTAAAATGGTAATTTTACTCTAAGTTGTCTCTTTTACACATTTCTAATTGTTAGTAATTAAATTTCTAACTTTTAGAATATCCTCTTACAGTTCCTCATGCTTTCCGCTTTGTTTTCATTGAACGCAACAAACGAGGTAAGTTAACTCTTAACTTTTAACTTTTAGAATATCAGTTTTGTGTATGTGTAATGGGTAAGAGAAACTATATTTTATGCTTGTATGTTGTTATATATGTCATGCCATGTTATCACATGTTTATCTATTACATGAATTATTCTGTCATAAAATACTTATTTGTTACACAATATATTCTGTCACATGTTATGCCACGTTATGAACTATTGTCTGTTACATGCTATACCATGTTATGAAATGTTATTTGTTATGTTAATGTCTCAAAGTACGACATGTCTGTCGTCTTACATTCATGTCACGTTACGCTACGTCAGGACTTCTGTCCTTTCGTATTCATGTCGTGTCTGGTCTTGAATACAGTTTGTGTCTCTCGAGAATAATCATGTTAAGTTATTCATGTCAATCACGACCCTAAGTGCTAGGATGAGGTAATATTCTAGTGGAACTCCTTTGTTCACGCTGGAGTGTCTAAATAGGTGTGAAATTCCCTAGGTTGACGAAGTACAGTCAACAGGTTGCAAATGAGGCATAATTAGTTGGTCACCGGAGCACGCCAGGCAATAACGCCGATGGTGCCATTTTTTATTTTACGTGTGTTCACAGTAAGTGTGGCACAAACAATTCATGGGGCCACAACAACTGTGGAGCATACACTACATGAGACACAACAATTGTGACACGTAGAATACGTGGGGCCACAACAACTGTGGAGTACGTATTAACGCACTCACAGCTGGTGTAGATACCTATGTTGAGATGCGGTAATTGGCAGGGACACACGGCTCAAGGGGACCCGTGTAGCACCCATATGGTCACGTTATTAATTAAGTCAATTGAATAAGATTCCAAGTTCATGTATTTCACGTTCAAGTCATGTTTCACGTTACGTTATGTGCAAGTTTACGTTCATGTCAAGCTTCAAGTTCACGTCCATGTTATGTTTCAAGTTCACGTCCATGTTATGATTTAAGTTCATGTCACGTCAAGCTAAGTTTCTATTTCAGTTCAATTATGTCAGCTCATGCCATGTTATGTCATGTCACATTATGCTTATTATTTTATGCCATGTTATGCCAAGTTATCTTATATTTACTTTTGACTTTGATGGTGCATTCATAACTTTATTTCTATGCATGCATCATTAACCTGTGTGAAAATTATCTGTTAACTTGCTGAGATTTGTAATCAAATCTCAGCGTGGTAGTCCCAACTACCATTCCTCCCGATAGGCTGGAGGAGGTTGACTAGATGCCGCAAATGCGATGTGGAGTTTTCAGATTCTATAGTTAGTTTTTTTTTTACAGTATTCTAGCCTTGGTAGTTGAGTTACGCGAGTTACTCAATGAACTGGTTCAGTAGTGTATTTTGGTACTGTAAATATGGAGTCTAGTCTCCCATGTTTTGAGATTACAGTCTTCTGAGACTCGTACAGTAATTGTGGTTATTTATTTTGTTAAGTATGCATGGATTATGTTTTAATTATTTGGGATGTTATAAGTTTGGTGCATAGTATTCAAAAAAAAATTATCCGCTGCGAATATTGCATAATGCTAGATGCATGTTAGGAATATTGCATCTTATATATCATGAACGGGGGCAGGTGGTCAGAACGCTTGTTTTTTCCTAGAAAGAGAACCTCCGACTTCTCTCTAGAAACCCAGCCACCTCTGAACCAGTTCCGGGGGGGGAGGGGGAACGAGGCTTTGGCTCCATCCTCCCTTCTCTTCCTCCCTCTTTTTCCTTTTCCTTTTCTTAGTGTCTATTGTTTTAGTTTTGTTTTTTCTCTTGTTTCTGGTTTTTGGTTTTTTTGGTTAAGCTCTCGGTGGAGGGCGCTATATCGCCGTGGCTCTTACGCCAAGGCCTTGCCCTCGGCTCACCCCAGTGCTCCTCTCTCCGGTCGTATTTGGTGATGTGTTGATGTAGAGCGATGTGGAAGCGTGGACTGACCTGGTAGAGAGGAATCAGAGGTCATGGGTTTGGCCTTGGGTCTTGTGGGGTGAGTGGCCGGGCGGTGGCTCTTGCGGACGGTTTGAGCAGTTGCTCTGTTTCTCGGTTTTAAGCAGAGGCGGCTTAGGCTGTTTGTGGAGTGCAGAGGGCCGCTGGAGTGGCTGTTTGGGGCTGCTGGAACGTAGGGCAGGTATCGCCGGGGCGCGTCTGAGCGGAGAAATCCTATGGTGCGGCGTGGGCTGTCCTCAGAACCTTCTTTTGATGAGAGCTTTGCTAGGTCGGGCTAGAGACGGGCGGGGAAGATGCAGAGGTTTGAGGGGATGATGATGGGTGGTGGCAGCTGAGGAATGAGAAGAAACCCTAACGGGTTGGGCCCCCATGTGCATTCACGTCGGGCCTTTGGGCTGGGCCCTTTTTGCTTTACAGCCCGTTACTTGTTTTTTTTTTTGTGTATTTGGTTTTGTTAGTCTGTTTTAGTTTTATAAATAATATAAATAGTCTAGGTCCCACTCCTCTTTTGGAGGAAGGTGGATGTTTGTCCTACTCCTCTTTTGGAGGAGGTAGGTGGTGGTACTCTTCCTCCTTAGGAGGAGAGAGTGTGGTTGTACTCATCCTCCTTGGGAGGATGGAGCGTGGGTGTACCTCTCTTCTTCGGAAGAAAGGTTGTTTTAGCTCTGTTTTGACAGAGCGCTTTCTCTTTTGACGGTTGTCAGGAGAGAGGGTGTAGAAGTTTAGACAATGTCCGTCACAAAGAAATTTGTTGGCGGGGAAGCTCCTGAGCAGTTGCGTTAGTTGACTTATAGTCTGGTTCTCCTGTACTGATAAGTCACAGTTGTAACTTCGTTTATGTATGAATGCTATGAAGCATATTCCCATAAATAAAAAAAATGAACGGGGGCAGGTAACCTTGTGTGACATGTTTCGACGCTTCAAATGTCCGTCCGATCCCAAATGGAAATCTACGGGCGTCACATCACTCACCAACTCTCACATGGCAGCTCTAGACAACAATACCATGGGCTAGTTTTGCCCATTATTTTGGGCTTGCACAGCCATCACTCAAGACCATTCAAGCCCATACCTCACCCTCCAGAAGTCTAAGAGACGTGCAAGGCATCATTTCATTCATTTCACCACTTTCCATCCTTGCTCTTAGAGAGAAACTCGTAAGAGCTCTCTCGGGCAGTTTTCTAAGACATTTTGTGTGACAATTTTTGACCCCCTGTTCTCGTGTTCGTGCTTGATTTGCATAGCGTGACGATCACTGTATGTTAACTCTTAACTTAACTATCAGATTACTGTGTATGTGTGATGGGTAATGAAACTATAGTTTATGTATATATGTTATCATATATATCATGTCATGTTATATCATTACATATTTATCTGTTACAAAATATTTATTCTGTCATGAAATACTTATCTATTTTGTCATTTATTACTATCTGTTAAGAGTATGTCATATTACGTTATGCCATCTGTTACAGTATGTCATGTAACGTGATTTCTTTGTTATATGTTAAACCATGTTATGAAATGTTGTCCGTTACATGATATGTCATGTTATGAAATATTGTCTATTGCATGTTATATCATACTAAGAAATGTTTTCTATCTCAAAGTTTTTCATGTCTTTCGACTTCTGTTCATGTCATGTTATGCTATGTCAAAACTTCAGTCCTTTCGTTTTAGGTCATGTTTCGTGTTGAGTACAGTTTGTGTATATCGAGAATAGCCTTTCAAGTCATGTCAAGTTTATTTATATTTATCACAACCATTAGTGTTAGAATGTAGTAATATCCTAGTGGAACTTTTTTGTTCACACACTAGAGTGTCTAAATTAGTGTGAAATTTCTTAGGTTGACAAAGTAAAGTCAACAGGTTGCGAATTAGACCTAATTAATTAATTATTGAAGTGTAGTAGGCACTAATGTCGATGGCGCCATATTTCAATTTAATATTATGCGTACTCATACAGGTGTAGATATCTGACATGGGATAGGTACAATATGTGTGTCCACTGCAAGTGAAGATACTTGTGAACTGGCACATATGTTAATGCACTCACAGCTGGGGCAAATGCTTATGTTGTGATGAGGTAATCGATAGGGACACATGACTTAAGGAAACTCGTGTAGCATCCACATGGTCACTTTTATCAAGCTTATTGAATAAGATTCTAAGTTCATGTATCTCACGTTCATATTATGTTCAAGTTCACATTCAGTCATGTTTCAAGTTCACGTTCATGTCATGTTTCAAGTTCATATTATTTAGATCCAGTTCATATCATGTCAAGTTTCAAGTTCACTCTATGTTTCAGTTCATGCCATGTTACATGTAAAGTTGAGTTATTCTTACTTATGAATTTGATTATGCATTCATGCCTTTACCGCCATGCATGCATCATTAACTTGTGTGAAAGTTCTTTATTAACTCATCGTGGTAGTCCCAACTATAATTCCTCACGAGTTGTAAGAGATGAATCAGAACCCAGACAAGGAGCGAAGCTTGGCAGACAGGAGGGCGTTGATTAGACGCTGTCGATGCAATACAAAGCTTACTACCTCCATAGTTACGTTCTTATATAGTATTTTGGCATCGTTAGTCAAGTTATATGAGTTGCTCAACGAATTAGCCCAGTAGTATCTTTTGATGTTGTAGTTATAGAGTTCAGTCTCCCATACTTTTGAGATTACAGTCTTTTGAGACCCACACTGTAATCATAGATGCTTATTTTGTCAACTATGTATGAATCATATTTTAAGTATTTGGGATATTATCAGTTTAGTGCATAGTGTTTCTCAAAGAAAAAAATTATTCCTACGAATATTACATAATGTTAGATGTATGTTAGGAGCATTGCATTTTTATATGTCATGAACGAAAGTAGGTAACCTTGTGTTGCATATCTCAACAATTCAAATGTTTGTTTGATCCCAAGAGGAAACTGGGGGTGTCACATGACTTCATCTAGAAAACCATTCCTCAACAATGATCGGCAAAATGAATAAAGAGAAGCCCCACCAGTTAGTCTGACCTACAGACATAAACAACAACATAATTATTATGATCAAGGCCAAAATGTGAATTGAATGTCTTTCAATAGACAATCTAGCTATATACTCCAACGTGTAAGTAAAAGTTCATATGAAAGATAAACGCTTGATATTATAGAATTAAGAAGTAAAATAAAATATCGGGCAAGTGTATATATGGGTGTGATAAGGATGGCAATAGGGTGGTACAAGATAATCTCTAAACCAAAATATAAGTTTACAAGAGAGTTAAAGAATAAAATACAAAGTGTACAATCTAACTCGTAATCTTTTCTCCGTACAAATTTTCTCTCCGTACAACATGGTGGAAAATGTGAAACATTTTTCTCTTCATACAATTTTTCATGCATACTCATAATCTCATCTCTAGTGCCCCAAGCTGGAGTTGATTCCCTCGATCCACGACATTTTTTTCTCCTTTTCTAGTCATTCCTGTTTTCACCACATGGAGGGTGAAAGGCATTTTATGGTGGAAGCAAAATTTTTTGCATTCTCGTTGGAGGGTGGTAGTAGTGTTTGCATCACTGAAAGAAGCAGAAGAATGGATACGTTTATCATCTTAAGTAGGGCGTTGGCTACATGGGTGGTACAAATGGTGGAGGAAGGGTTAGCCTCTCGTCGATGTGAAAACTTCTTTAGGCAAATAAGGATGGTGAATGGAGTCCTTACCATCAATGTCACATTAACTCCAGGGGTTGTTTCTTACACTTGGCAAAGCTCGGGAATGTCAAGGGAAAGGCTTGGTGATTGTCCCAAAAGGTTTGAAGGGCAGTGGGTGGGAGGAATTTGCTTACCACCTTGGAAAAATTGCTAGCTTCCGAAAGGGAAGGGAGACAGCTAGGGACATGGAGGCAAATAGATTTCTACCCTCCAAAGGCACCACCTACGCCTTGATTCTAAGGTTCTTAGCAAGAAATGACTCTATCATGGTGGCTGGCAGGGCTTAGGTGAAGGGTACATAGCAATGAAGGAAATCACAACAGTAGACCTACCTCTAATATGTGTGGTAGGGTTGTACAATGATGGGGGATATAGAAAAGGCGTGGTGGGTTGTCAGAGGCCATTGTCAGATATATTTGAGGAGATCTTTGCACTAATGAGGAAAGTGGACTTGGGCTTACAAGAGGTTATTGGGCTAAGGTAGTGGGCTTTTGCAGAACGAAGAACCTGTGAAGAAGGGATAGCCCACGGTGATTTACTGAGGGCTATAGGGACTTTAGGTAGAGGATGTGTAGAGCTCACTGGACTGGGCCTGAGCAGAAAGGGGCCTGAATCTTATCCAACAACATGGGTTGGACCTACGAAGAGTGGAGAATCTCTTAGGCCCACCAGCAACCATGTCGACTACCCTGCTAGCATCATAGAAAATGTCGCCGACCCCCGACGACCCTCTCAGCCCAAACAGAGTGCTCCTAAAGGACATGGTGGCGACGACACTGTTAGGGTTGGCCTAAAATGAAGTTGTTGCCTGTTTTCAGGCCACTGGAAGCTCATCATCGACATATAGTGGGTCGTCCTCCTTAGGTCCCCACAGTATGTAACTTGGACCACCTCTCGGTCTTGGAGGGAGTAAACAGTCACAATGAGGGGGAGGCCGCACCTGGGTTGTCTCATGTCAAAGCCCCCGCAACACACCAACTCTCACAACCTCTAGAGGCTCCCTTCAAGACCCATGATCCTCTTCCAACAGTGGCAATAATCGAGGTCCTAGGATCCTCTTCTAAGGGACCACTCATGATGGTAGCAATTGAGATCCCTTCTTGGGTTCTATGTACGGTGGAAGAAGAAGATGAGACTATTTCTAAAGATGAAGCGCTCTCAGATGACGAGGCATCAATTAGGTCAGAGTTATACTTGGCTTGCAAAGCGTATGGAGATATTGTTCCCTTTTCTGAATTCGGGGACCTCAAGGATGATCCTAGTCCTATTTGTTCTCTGCCTCCAGCGCATTTGTGGACTGATCCACAGTCAGATTGGGTACTAAAGAAGGTCGATTAAATCTAGCACTGCATAGGGATCTCCTGTGAAGGATTTAAGGACCAATTTAAAGCGCTACCTGTGACCATTGAAGCAGAACAACCTCTAATAGCTAGATCTGCCTCTGAAAAAGA
The DNA here is from genome assembly GCA_011037825.1 of Carya cathayensis. NCBI lineage: Eukaryota > Viridiplantae > Streptophyta > Magnoliopsida > Fagales > Juglandaceae > Carya > Carya cathayensis. The sequence goes on along the minus strand of QGSO01000419.1, from coordinate 126,569 downwards.
AAGGGAGCTAAGAGCACTCCCAATGGGTTTTGTAAAACCCATTTTTATGTAAAATTTAAAGGAAAGTAGCCTAAATGTGCATCCAACGGATTCCCCAATTCATTTCTATTTTCCATTTCTCTACAGGGTTTCTGCTAGATGTAGAAGAGACTGTGCACAAATGTAAACATTTTATTTATTTATTTTCTATCTCTCCTTGTACTTTTTCTTCCAAATTAATTTCTCTTTCTTTGTAATTTTTCTCCCATAAAATATTAAAAGATATAAATTTAAATGATCTGAAAAAAATAGATAAGTTGATGTATGGTATATCGTAAAAATCAGTATGTAAAATAGAAAATGTGGGTTTTGATGATGTATTTTAAATGATAAGATAAAAAATCCATTGTGAGTGCTCTAAAGAGGCTATCTTGTTTCATAAATTATGAAACAATGGAAGGAAGCACTAGCAAGGGGAGGTATAATGACAGGGCGAACCTAGGCAACCTATGAAGCTCAAGATCCTTTAATGGAATATTCAAGATTTGAATAACTTGAACAAACACCTTAGAGTGAAGAACTTAATACTGGTTAGAAGGCAGCCATTATTTGTTTGCAGTAGACTAAGTTGAAGTACGTTGACAAGAAGATAATAAGTAGTTTATGGAATTATCCTTATGAGGGATGGACTAGCCTTGCTTCAAAGGGTTCTTTAGGGGGCATTAAAGTGATGTCGGACAAGAGAGTAGTTGATTTGGTGGAGGAGTTTATTGGACAGTTTGCGGTAGCATGTTCTTTCACAAGTTTGGATATGGTTTTGAGTGGGGATTTGTAGGAGTTTATGGGCCTAACAATGATAACAATAGAAAGCTTCTTTGGGATAAGATCACTGGTTTGTGTCGCTGGTGGGATGGCCCGAGGTGCGTCAGAGGTGATTTCAACATCACTCAATTTTTGAGTGAAAGATCGGGTGTTTCTAGCTCGAGGTCAGGTATGGCCAAATTTTTAGCTTAAATTTTTGAGTTGGATTTGATAGAGCTACCTCTGACTGGGGGTGACCACACTTGGTCTAATGGGAGGGCATGGTCTAGGCTGGACAGATTCATTGTCTCTCCTTCTTAGGAGGCACAATTTCTCAACCTATGCCAAAAACTCCTCCCTCGGCTTTGCTCAAACCACTTCCCACTCTTACTGGATTGCGAGGGCCTCCATGAGGGGAGGATATACTTTAAATTTGAGAATATGTGGTAGAAGAAAGATGGGTTTATGGATAAGATTAGATTGTGGTGGTCCTCATATCAGATCTCAGGTACTCCCAGTTTTGATTTAGTCGGGAAACTTAAAGCCTTAAAAAATGACCTAAGAAAATGGAATATGGAAATTTTCAGGAACTTAAATGACCAAAGGAATAACCTATTTCAGGAACTATAGCGTTTTGAGGAAAATAGACGACTAGGGCCCTCTCGATTGATGCGAATATAAGGAAAATGGTTATAGTAGCTAAGCTGGAAAAAATCACACTCATGGAGGAGATATCCTAGAGAAAATCTTGAGTCCTATCGTTGAAGGATAGGGATAAGAGCACGAAGTTTTTTCATCGAATAGCTAATTCCCATCGAAGAACCAACGCCTTTGAGGTTCTTTATTCGAAAGGGAGGGTTCTTTCAGATAGAGTAGCTAAAAAGGGTCACATTATCCACTATTATGGCCAGGTCCTAAAGAAGCAACACCATTGGAGGCCCAAGGTCAACAGGTTGATTTTCGATTCTATTGATCCACCAAGTGCAGCTTTGTTAGAGAGACCATTTTTTTTTTCAGAAGAGCCGATAGCCACCCACATAGCAGCCCCGTCCCAAGTTTATTAATAACCCTCACTTTTGGCGGAGGAAAACCGTGGTTACAAAAAGAGACACCTGGGGGATACAGAAAAGAACAAAAAGACCAAACCCAAGCGTCAAAAACTTACAAAAAGAAAAACAAACAGCAAACTCCAAACCAAATACAAAGAACCCCACCATAAACAAAAAAACCAACAAGCCCTAAAACAAGACCCCACCAGAGACCAAAAAAACCCTACAAAACAAAGATAGCCAAAACCAAGACAAAAAACGCATCAAAACTAGATAGAAAGCAAAACAAAACATACCTTGGACAACTTAAGAGATACGCAGATAAGGGAGACTAAGTCTGTCCATACGAAGAAGACCTCGTAAATGGCTAGGCAAATCACCGTCAACATACCAGTCCTTATTGAGACCCCTGGCACCCTGCTTAGCAAGAAAATCAGCCACGCAATTTCCTTCACGATAAACATGACACACGCGTTAATCCATATAGGCAAGATAGCTACATAATTCGTCACAATAATCTTCCAGGTACCAAATATTACATTCACCTTTAATAAACCAGTTGACCAAAATTTGAGAGTCTGATTCTATTTCCACCTTATAAAAACCCATCTGGTGAAACCTCCGGACCCCCTCCAAAAGACTCTCATTTCAGCAAAATTATTTGATCATATGCCTAAATGAACAGAATAAGCCCTACAGAGTCTACCACAATTATCACGAATGACACCCCCAGCACCAGCCTGCCCAGGATTTCCCAAACTACTACCATCTGAGTTGATCTTCACCCAATCCTGCCTAGGTTTCAACCATCTCACCACTTAAACCTTCTTAGTTCTAGGCAATAAAACCGGAATATCCAGTCTATTTAAAATGGCCACATCATGATAAGAGATATGAGTAACTTTCATAATCAAATGCAAAATACGACGAATCCAAAATTTAATAGCTTGCCACACTGAATCAACTGTGTCAATCTTATTTTCATACCGAGTTTTTCAGTGCCAATTCCAAAGCTTCCAAGACACAATAGAAGGAAGAAGACCAAAGATAAGTCGAATCTGAGAAGACTTACCCGCATGGCGAAACCAAAAATTGATTTGATCATTCAAAGTATGAAAAACACCCATATGCACACCTAAATGGATTGCTGCCAAGTGCCAAATTTTTCGAGCAAAATCCCCATTACAAGGACATGATTCAAATCTTCAGAATGACCGATGAAACAACATTTACATTTTGAGACCATCGGGATACCAGCATTTCTAACCTTTTCATCAACACTCAAGCAATTATGAATAGCCTTCCACATCATAATAGAGATTTTCTTAGGGAGGTTGTTGTGCCAAATCCACTGAGCCCAAGGTAAAGGAGAAGCCCTAACCCGAATACAATCCCAAGCACGTTTGGTAGAAAAATTTCTATTCTTATCTTTCAACCAAATAAGAACATCATTCCCCTCTTTACTCCGAGCCAATAACTACCACAAATGATAAGCTTGCTGATTACCCACAAGCCTTTCCAACAAGGAGAAATCCCAACCATTATCAAGACGGCATCTTTAATCTTCAACAACGGATGCCCAATCACAGGATAGATAGCACACAGAGGACCCCTGTCATCCCAGTTATCGTACCAGAAAGAAAGGTTGCCTTCTCTAACAATCCACTTAGAATTAGACAGAACATCTGGAATACATCTAACAATAGATTTCCAAAACCGAGTACTCTTCGTAGGCTCCAAAATAGATAAGTGATTGCCTCGAACATACTTATCTCTAAAGAAATCCGCCCAAAGAGATTTGCCCTAAATAAGACGCCAGGCAAGTTTGCAGTGTAAGGCCTTTTGTATATCATCAAAAGCCCGAATACCCAAACCACCCTCCTCAATAGGCCTACAAATGTTTTTCCAAGCAACCCATTTCCATTTTCCTCTCCCGTCAAGGTCTCCCCAAAAGAAAGAACTTAAAATTCTATTCAAAGCCAAAGTCACAGTATGAGGAACCTGTAAAACTGCCAGAAGGTGGGTAGCCATACTCGATAACACATGTCGAAGGAGAATCGTCCGGCCACCAGCAGAGAGCATCTTCATCTTCCAACCCGCAATCTTCTTATCAATTTTCCCAAGCAACTCACCAAATTCATTAGTTCTGAGCCTCCCATCCACTACTGGAACACCCAAATACTTAAAAGGAAAGGTCCCTTCAACAAAACCAGTAGTTTGAAGTAGGGAAGCCTTCCTACGAAACAGAATCTTACGAGAGAAATAAATAGCACTCTTTTCTTTACTAAGGATTTGTCCCGTCCAAGTTTCGTATAGTTTTAGAACCTGCATCAACTTCCTTATAGACCTTTGTCCACCATTAGCGAAAACAACAATATCATCCGCATACATAAGATGAGATATAAGCGGGGTGCCTCTAGCTTGAGAAAACTGACCAATAGAACCATTATCAAAAGAAGTCTTAAAAAGGCGTAAAAGCACCTCTTGCATGATAATGAATAAATAAGGAGAGAGCCGATCTCCCTGCCTCAGACCGCATTTCCCTTTGAAAAAACCCAAAAAGGTACCATTCATCATAATAGAATACCAAGGTGTAGAGATGCACATATTAATAAGGTTGCAAACACTAGGAGAGAACCCAAAAGCATCCAAAACATGTAATAAAAAATTCCAATCAACTTTGTCATAGGCCTTAGACATGTCAAGCTTGATGACCACATTGCCCCCGTTAGATTTTTTATGAATCGAATGAACCATCTCTTGGGTAAGACTAATATTCTCAAAAATATTTCGGCCGGGAATAAAAGCTCCTTGTTCCTGGGAAATCAACTTAACAAGCAACTTAGTCATACGATTCACAATAATTTTAGCACAAATCTTATAAGTCATTGAACAAAGGCTGATAGGTTTGAATTTATCAAAACCCATAGTGTTTTCCACCTTGGGAATCAAGACAATAAAAGAGGCAGTGTAAAACCTGGGAAGAGAGCATTTAATGAAAAAAATCATAAATGGCTTCCAACAGGTCATCTTTTACAATATTCCAACAAAATCTAAAGAAACCAGAACCAAAACCATCCGGGCCCTGACTACTGTCAATGGGGATACTAACAAGAGCATCCTTCATTTCCTCAAGAGTAGGTGCTCTACAAATGTCCACGTTATCATCTTCTGTGATGACAGAAGAAATCAGATCGCTTAACGTAGGCAATAGACTACTTCTCTCAACACCCAAAAATTGAGTAAAATAGTCCACAGCTGGCTGATGGATATTAAAAGGGGAATCTAACATCGTTCCATCAGATAAACACATAGTTTTGACCCTTTTATGACTTTTAGCATTCAAATATGCATGATAAAACTTCGAATTCTGATCCCCATCTTTTAACTAGCTTTTTTTAGCCATATGGGAAAGACGGGTGTCCTCTCGGCCCATGCAAGTTAAAAGCTCCATCTTGGAAGCCATGAGATCATTATCATCTTCAATATTATAATTATTTTGAAGACTAATCTCCAAGTTCTCAATGTGATTCTCTAGATCATTAATAATGGTAGTAGTCCTACCAAACACTTGCTTATTCCAATCCCTTAGAACCATTTTTAGTCTTTTCAATTTGCAAGCTAATTTAAACATACCAGAACCAGTTCCCTCCTCTTTCCACAACCCCTCAACCAAGCGAAGGAAATAGGCGTGATCAGTCCACATATATTGAAAACGAAAAGGGCAAGGTCCATACCTGAAAGGGTCTGAACCCATTTGAATTACCAGTGGCGAGTGATCGGAAGTCATTCGAGCTAAAACCTGGTAAGACACATTAGGAAAATTATTAAGAAAATTAGAGTCAAGGAGACAACGGTCTAACCTAGCCCAACTCCGAGCTAGCCCGCCTTGACCATTACACCAGGTCATTCTCGAGCCTTGATAAGACATATCCAGCAAGCCGCAGTTTTGAATGAAGAAGTTAAAATCCTCCGTCGCAGCAAAAGGACGGGGAAGACCACCTCGTCTTTCTGTATCAGCTTTTATGATGTTAAAGTCACCACAAACCACCCAAGGAAAATTCCCATGGCCATTCGCTGCTAGATCTTCCCAAAGAGTCTTTCTCTCAAACTGACTACACTTGGCGTACACAATGGTAAGCACATAAATAGATCCAATGTCCTCAACTTTCACAGAAATAAATTGATTGGTTCCGGCTAGCCAATGAATAGAAACATTAGAGTTCCACATCAACCATATTTTACCACCATGAGCTTCATTAGTTAAAAAAGATTCACAACTGAACCTTCCCAGAAAAGAAGGAATTTTATCTTCTAATAAAAAAGACTCTGCCAGGGCTATAATATTTGGACAGAACTGCTTAATAAGTTTCCTCAAATGCACCTGAGAAGTGCGAACTCCCTGAATATTCCAAAACATAAAAGGACTAATCATAAGTTAAGTTTGGATGGGCGTGTAGTTGCCCTTGTAGAGTACCTTTTATTAAAATTTCCAATTGAGTTGTGAAGTCCTTCAGGCTCAGAACAATAGTCTTTTCTCATGTCATCTTGAAGACTATCTCTCTCAGATTCTTGGTCTGAATGAGATTCATCTCTAACATCCAATTCAGGAAACGGTTTAGCATGAACTTGCAATTCTGTATTGTTGATCACAGACGGAGACTTAGAAGAATTAGTAACCCCATTCGGCCCCTTGGAGTGGAGCAACTCATCATGTGGCCCATCCTCACCAAAGCCCACGGACGGAAGCATAGCTTCTTGCTCTATGTGCTCATTTTCAACTCTCGGATCTGCAATACCCATAGGCTCCTTACCAGTTCCATTTGTTTTACCTGCAGGTTGACCCTCACTATCATTTATAGCAGAGTCTAAGCATGCGACAGATGTGCCAAGAGCCACGTGAATTTCCTTTTGCCCTGACTCAGAACCTGGTTGTATAAACTTCATGCCCTCCAAATCCAGGTTCTCGTTATTACCATCTTCTAGACGTTCATTGGCTATAATTCCCGCTCCCGACCTAGCAGAATCATTATCCTCTGTAGTTCCACGGGTGCCCTCCGATTCAAGGATCTTCACAATAGCCAGCGATTCCTTAACTGTATTCGGGCTAGACAGAGCCTCCCAGTTGCTAGGTTCCCCATGTTCTTCAACCACTACTCCCTCAAACTGCACCAAAGAATTTTCATTTTTCTGTAAATGGCTTTCCACGTGATCTTTCTCTACCTCATTTTTACAGGATTTTTTGCACCCATATCTTCCCGGCCTTAGCCTTGTGTTTTTGTTCCCTTCCACTACACTTTAGTATGTTGTGACCTTGACATCGGCAAAAAGGACAATACGCCGGCAGAGTCTCATAGATGATCTCTTGCCTTCTACTTCTTTGCATTCCAAGCATACCTATCCAAAAATGAGTGATAAGTTCCTTAGAGGCATCAATTTCTAAACACACCCGTGCCCCATCTATGCGAGTGGCACAAGTCGTCGGATTGTCCCTGCGAATATATTTTTCCAGCAATCCAGTGAACGTTTTTAACAGAGATGAATGGTAAAAGTTCAGCGGCAGACCCGGCAGAGAAAGAGCTTTAAGAGTCCATGCAAATGGTCTGTAATGAACACCCTCCATATCACACGATTCCCTCGAAAGAGCTTTAAGAAAATCCGCTTCATTAGACATGTGGATGAAGATGTTCCTGGGACATTTCATGGCTGAGACAACCGGCACACTAGACAGGCCCTAGCGGTTATGGATAAATGCACGGATTGCATCAAGAGACTGCCTTTGTCAAAGAAACTTTAGCACCAATGAAAATCTAAATGGTTCTGCAGTTTTAGCAATCTCGTCCACCGAAAACGTAAAAAACAATTCACCATCTGCAAACTTTGGCTGCCGGAAAGGAATCACTGTCTCAGGCAATGGTTGGGGCACTGCCGAAACCAGATCAGCAAACGACCGAAGAGGGCATGCAATGAGAGGCTGGCCATCAACGGCTGCCATGCAGCGGTCGTACGTAAAGCAAAGAGAAAAGGATGAAAACCTAGCAGAGTAGATTTTCACGTAAAAGGTTATTTTTTAGAGAGACCATTTGAAGAGGAAGATGTGCTTGAAGTGTTAAAGGGTATGGAAAAAGACAAGGCCCTGAGTCCAGATCGTTTCACAATGGCTTTCTTCTAGACTAGTTAGGACATTGTCAAGGAGGATATCAAGAAGGTCTTTCTAAAATTTCATTGAATTTCACTCATTAATGAAATTTTAGAAAAGCTTTAATGCTTCATTTATCGCCCTTATTCCAAAAATGGCAAGGTTGGTGGAGGTGCAAGATTTTTGTCCCATAAGTTTAGTGAGTGGGGTTTAAAAAATCATCTCAAAGTGCTAGACTAGAGATTGAGCACAGTCATGGGGACGATCATCTCAAAGTCCCAAAACGCATTTGTAAAAGGAAGTTAAATACTAGACTCAGTCCTCATTGCTAATGAATGCTTGGAGAGTAGAGTCAGAGCCGATATTCCAGGTATCTTATGCAAATTGGATATGGAGAAAACTTTTGATCATGTAAATTGGGATTTCTTGGTGTATATACTTGATGGGTACTACTTTGGGGAAAGATGGTGCCAGTGGATGAAGCATTGTATCATAATACTCAAATTCTTTGTTTTGGTTAATGGCACTCCCGAAAGCTTCTTCAATAACTCTCGAAGCTTGAGGCAAGGGAACCCTTTATCACCTCTCTTATTCATTTTAGTAATGGATGTTCTAAGTAGAATGTTGAAAGGGATAACGAATAGGGGTTTCACCTCGAGGTTCTCTATAGGTGGCTCCTCACATGGTAGTCTATTAATCTCTCATCTACTTTTCAATGGCGATACACTGATTTTTTGTGAGCCATATCCCAATTAGATTTTCTCCCTGAGAGCCCTCTTGCTCTACTTTGAAGTTGTCTCCAGTCTCAAGGTGAATCTATTAAAATTTGAAATCGTTCAAGTTGGCTCGGTTAATAACTTAAGCAACTTGGCTGTCATTTTGGGTTGCAAGGTGTCATCCTGGGCAATGAAGTATCTCGGACTCCCTCTGGGGGACCCTCATAAATCCAAGGCAATGTAGGATGGGATTATTAAGAAGATCGAGCGCAAACTATCGGGCTGGAAGAGACTTTACTTGTCCAAAGGCGGCATAATCACTTTAATTAAGAGCACACTCTCCAATCTCCCCACAAACTTTCTATCTTTATTTCTTTTACTTGCAAGTGTGGCATATAGACTGGAGAAGATTTTTCATCATTTCCTATAGGGCGTGAAAGAATTCCATTTGATCAAGTGGGATAAAGTATGAACACCTTTGTCCAACAGTGAAATTGGGGGTTCATATATTGAGAACTTTCAACAAGGCTCTCCTATGAAAATGGTTATGGCAGTATCATATGGAAAGAGATGCCCTTTGGAGGAAAATTATCGACGTTAAATATGAGAGCATTTGATAAGGTTGATGCTCTAATGAAGTAAGAGGGGCCCACAACATGGGTGTGTGGAAATTTATTTGCAATAATTAGGAAGACTGACTTTCTAATTGCAAGTTTGCGGTGGGTAGGGGCACACAAGTCAGATTTTGGCATGACATCTAGTGTGGCAATGTTGCTTTGAAGATCGTTTTCCCCCCTTTTCAAGATTGCGTTCGATAAGGAAACAACAGTTGCTAATAATATGGCCTTCTCCTCTAACTCCACTCAATGGTCAGTGAAATTTATTCATTGCAAAGTACTTAAGGCTTTATGTGATGAAATTTTCACAAGGCTTGGTATGGCATGGGTAATGCCTATAAGGGTGATAGAGTTATTGGCATGCTGGAGAGGAATCCAAGGCAATGAGTAGATCGCGGCTATTTGAAAGATGGTACCTATTTGTCTAATGTGGTGCGTATGAAATGAGAGGAATAGTCATTGGTTCGATGACAATAATCGCACATCGGAAGGATTTAGGGACCTTTTTTTTTTTTTAATCATACCTTGCTATTTTGGACTTCTTCTATTGTATTGAACGGAACATCATTTAATGACTTCTATGTTGCTTTTCCACAGGACTTAGATTGTAATTAAGTTTTTTTTTTTTTTTTAACTGTGTACTCGGGCCTTACCAATTTACATGGATTAATAACATCATTTCTTACCTATACAAAAAAGTAAAATACTTCTAAAAAGTAATATACTGTGTAGATTCCTAAAAGGAATAAAAAAAAAATTTGTTGAAGAGCACAGAATTTGTTATTCCAACTATTCTAGGGAACTAGAAATTTTGTTTGCAGAGGAATTCATTATCCACACTGTTGGAAATTTTTTCAAACATCAGAGCAGCATAATATTGATAATACTGCACAGCAAGAAATCCTCGCCACAGACCATGGACTTAAGAAAAATGAAAAGAAAATAAAAGGCAAGAAATCTTATATCGGTATCCAACAAAGTTAATAATCTTGAAAGCCTTGCCTCAATCTATCCCATTGTCAATTAACACAACCAACACTGCAAAAGACCGATAATTTCAAAAAATAATAATCATTTTTTCCTTCAAATTATTGCTATCGAAATTTCATCCAAGATAGAAGAAATAAACAAAATCAAAGTTGAAAAATCCCCATAAGGCTTTTGAAAGATAAAAATCCTCTTCATTATCTATTTAACCTCAAAGAGGAAGCAAGAAATTCAAAATGATCTCCTTAGTAAGTATTATGGGCAACGTTACAAAATAATTCCCTCGGTATACCTTTTGAATGCCCCAAATTGGAGCTTGTTGTCCACTGTAGATTGAAGAAACTGAAGAAATAAATCGATTAAAAGATTTGGGTTTTCTTTTCATCTATCTTGACCAAGAAATAGATGCAAGGTCGTTGACATTTTTAACATACAAGAAAGAAATAGCCAGCTAGAAGGCCGAGGCTTGAACTGTGTTGCACATTCCAGGGTTTCTAACGCACCAAAGTGGCTGAAGTGGTTCAGCTTCGACACCTCTTCGCACCATTCTATACCTCCACTCGTTCAACCTATCTGTTGCTCCTGCATACCTCTTCATACCCATCTTATCCCGGTTACCAGACCAGAGTGTCTCCGCCATTGCTGAAGTTCTAGGCCAAATCCTTGCATCTAAAACCGTAGGATCTGCTTGCTCGGACCACAGTGCCACCTCCCCACCTAACACAAGTTTGGCCTCCTCCTTGCTCAACCCATACGTTATATCATAGTTATATATGGTTTGCCATGTCTTGAAAGGTCCACACCATGAGCCACCATTTCCAGAATTAGCACCAGGTCCTTGTTGATCATATTGGCTGTCATTCCCCAGAAATGCACCATGCCCACAATCCAGATAATAGAAATCTGAAGATGACACAATGGTCTTGTACCCAGAAGAAACAATCCGCTTGGTATTGTTAGGGCCATTATTCCATGTTTGTAAAATTGTATGCTCTTTTGGAAGAACTGTTGTTGGGACCTTGATATTTTCATCAAGCAGAACATCCTCCCAATAGACCACGGTTCGGTTAAGGGATAGAATATAAGGGAGAGTTGAGTTGACAAAGATCTCCAGGAGCTGACTGAGAGTTCCACCATTTGATAGGAAGGATTGGATGGCTGGATCGGCTTTCCAACAACCAGGAATGATCTCATCTGCTCCGGAGTGGAAGAATGGTTCTGGGAATAACGCGGCCACATCGTGGATGACGTTTTTCAGGACTTGGTAAGTCTTGGGGTTCAAGGGGTTCAAATGGCCGGTTCCTGGTTCAGAGGCAAGCCGGTCTGCCCACTCGCATCCTGCGGGCCACCAGAACATGTTTGCACATGCCACAATCTCCGGGTAAGCTTCCGCCCACGATCCAGTATGGCCTGCGTAGTAAAAATAACACTTTTAAGCGTTCAATCGAACCACACGAGGTTTACACACAGCATACAATTTTCTTTCCCTAGACGGATACAACTTACAATAGGCACAAAGAAGCTTTGGGTATTATTATTATATTAGCTAGAAAATGGGCATGAGGTCATAGATGTAACAAGCGGAGGCCAACGGACAAAATTTAATTTAAAATGGGGGAGATCGATGAAGAGCCCCTTCCATTCGGGAAAGGAAATGAACTCCCAAAAGCAATTTATTCCACCGACAAGATTTGCCAAGCCCTTTTCATCTCTCTCTAGACTCTGTTTGGTGTTTTGGGCAGCACTTTGAGAGGCACATTCCTGCAACCCTGTTGCATATTTCTACAACCGAATGGTACAATACTACATGGGCATGAGGTGAAGAGATACAAGTAAAGACGGGGAGATAAGGGTTCCAAAGCCTGTCTTTTGTGTCTTTCCAAAAGCCTCCCATTGACAAGCAAATCCCTTTTCATCTCCCACTCTAGACTCCGTTGGGCATTTTTGGGAGCGCTGTGAGAGACACAGTCCATTTAAACAGAAGATTGTCGCATATTTTATACAACCAAAGAATATATTAATTTTTTACCTGAGGATGATTAATTTTAACCAAACAAGATGATTAATTTTACTGTTGATGCATTTTGTCAACAGAAAGTATCCTTATCTGATTATTATTTGCCCGTATAATTAACAGAATTCCTTCTGACATACGGCAGCAATGGATGTATTGGCCAATGAGGAGGAGAGCAAGCAAAACAATGAGAAGGAGAAAAGGATAAATGTGACAGCAAAGGGAATTGGAAACTGACCAGGGGAATCGATCTCCGGGAGAACTCTAACTCCGTGCTCCAAACCAAACTGCACAATCGTCTTTATATCATTGGGGGAGTACTGCATATCAGGGCCATAAGACCCCTTGGCCGCCAGATCAGGTTCCGACGGCAGCACCAGCGGGAACGAATGGGAATCCGTGATGTGCCAATGGAACACATTGAGCTTATTAGCACTCATCGCCCCGATCGTCCTCAATATGTCCTTCACTGGGTAATAGTTCCTAGACGTATCCAGCATAACTCCTCGGTGCCCAAAGAGCGGAGCATCCCAAACGTACACGCCCACCGCCACCACAGAGGGATCGCTCCAGACGAGCTGCGAGAACGTCTCGAGGCCCCTCATGGCACCCCACGCGGTATTCGCCGTCAATTTAGCTGGCCCCGAAGTAGGAATGGAGAGGCTGTAGGACTCATCCACTCCATGATGGAGCGGGGCTTTGAGGTCGGAGACGACGATGGAAAGGGTGCGGAGAGGAGGAAGGTTGGAGGGGCTGAGGTTGACGGAGGGGTTGACAAGGGGAAAATGGTGCTCGGTGTGGACAAGGCGGAGGTAGCGTTCGACGGCGGAGGAGAGGAAGGTGTGGTTGGGAGCAGCGATAGTGAAGGCAGGTGAGAGCAGCGTGGCCTGAGGGTTGGGCCATGAGAAGGTCCTTGGTTTTGGCCAAACGTTGATTCCAGAGCCAGAGGAGATGGGAAAAAGTGCCAATAAGCACAATGCTTGGCGTATGATGACAAGCATCGACTCCATTTTTCCAACAATGCTGCTTTGTTGCGGCGACTTGACTCGTATTCCGAATGGGGAGTTTGAAACCAAGATAAGAGGACTTAAAAATAAGTCACATAAGAGATGGGACGGTTTTAACTTCAAAGGAGTTTATTAATGCAATATAGTTTATTAATTCAAGATTGTGGGCCGCGGCTGAGCAATCACTAACAGAATTTAATTTATATATATATATATATATAAATGATAGACCTGCCGCTCCCAGTTGTGGTTGGAGCTGCTCACATTTTTTTATTTTTTATTTAATTTCTTTTACTTCGTGAGTAAGAAAATATTTTTTTAAAACTATTGTGAATTTTTTTAAAAAAATATTAAAAAATACATGTAAAAAACCCAAACCCCGCACTTATACTAATGGTAACTCCCAACTATAATTGGGAGCGGTGGACCTAGCACGGTCCTTACAAAAAAGATATAAATTTAATTATTGTACCTACAAATTGGTATGAAGATCTTATAGGATTGAATTCGAGTAATGTTAAATACAGTTTTAAGATGTGTATATTTTACATATTTTTTTTAAAAAAAATAAGATTCATTATTAAAAAAATAATTTTTTTTCGTAAACTTGAAATTTATTTACTTTTCTCAAAATGAGTCTGTAGAGCTTGCACTCCATACATTGCAAATATCATTTTTCAATAGAATATAATTAAATTTTGTATAAATTATATCATGTTGAGTTAGAATATGTTTTCCACCATGACTTACCAATGTAATTATTGTTTTATGACATAAATGTAGTCTTTGGTCTTGTTTTTGTGTCTGTTTATGTTTGTTTGGTTGTGATTTGGAGCTTTCCTCTTGTTCTACTAAAGACTAGACTAGTAGAAGTCCCTTATGTTGGCAGGCAGGCAGGAACTGAATACTTAAATGCCGCTCCTAAAGTCTATTCGTGGTTAAACATACCACTTCGTGCACGCCAATGCCAATGTAATCCTCGCCTCAGAACTCGCTTTCGCCTCTTGTTTTGTTTTTATTTTAAGAAGTATAGTGACAAAAAAATTCTACAAAATAAATCTACTAACTTACATGATTTAATATGATATATTAGATATATTTTACAAGAAAAATATTTTTATAATTTAATATACTATATCAAGTTACATCAATTTGTAATTTTGTAAGTTTACTTTTGTGAAATTTTTTTGTGACTAATGGCTGGTTTTGGTTACACAAAATCAAATCATCTCATTTCATATAATCATTACAACTTTTTCAAACTTTTACATAAAACGTAATAAACAATTCAATTTTTTAAAATTTTAAAATAAAAATAATATTATAACAATATTTTATTCAACTTTTCAATAAAGTATCTCATCTCAACTGGGTAACCAAACAAAGTAAAAAAAAAAAAAAAAATCATATAATTGGGACTTTTATGAATAGTTTTAACTTTCAATAGTTTTCTACATGTATTTTTAAATTTTAATAACTCAAAACAAATTGTGTCATGAGCTGAAATTATGTTAAACAAATTAGAATATTCAAAAAATTACAAATTTGAAACACTTCATTACCAATCCAAACTTCAACTATCCAAATCATCTCAGAGGTTCCAATTCTGAAGTGTACCTTAATCTGACCAATTAATCCTTATGTATATTTGTTGGCAAGCAACTGATCTAATTCGAGTCTTGGACCGATTGATTTATATTTTTCTAGAGCAATAAAAGAAACTGCAAAAATACTGCAAACATATTTTAAATTACTTAGGGTCCGTTCAGGTAACGAAGTATTCTAAGAATGTTTTACTATTATTTAATATTTTATGATTATTTTTTTATTATTATATACAGAATATATGAGATCACTCTACTACCCAAACGTAATCTTAAACCATTCAATTAATTAAAAAATATGCAAAATAATAATAATAATAATAAATCGAATAAAAAAATTTAAATTTATAGGAACCAATGAAGATGAAAATAATTTGCAAGGAATAGAACATATTTGAGATTAGAAAAACTCCTCTTATTTGTTACCAAAAAAAAAATCTCTCCAATATGTTATCATGTATTGAGTTAAGACTGTAAAGTTGTTTAAAGAAAATTATTTTTAGTGTTTTGATAAAAAAGAAATTTAGAAAGGGGAAAAACAAATAAGTTCTAATTAGCCGCAACTCACCTGAAAATCAAGAGACATGCATGCGATATGGAAATCGTTTTGCATTACTTTCGGGTTCCCTTTTTTTATTTGATTTATTATTATTATTATTATTTTAATAAATAAATTTTTTTATCTGTGGAAGCTAAAAAATGTGGAGTCTTGGATGTGCCAAGGCTTAAGGTCATTCAAACAATGATGTCTGGTCACAATGACATCTGGTCAAGAATGAATCATTTTTGTGTTTAGAATAAGTGATTTTCTTGTAATCATCTATTTGTGCACTCGATGACAGTGTGGGTGGCATCTAATCAGACTAATCTCATTAACGGATGCATTTTCTTTGACATTCCTTAATCACTTAATGATATATATATATATATATATATATATATTCAAGATCAACAAAATGGTTGACATTTATGTTAATGTCGTGTTTTGTATACCTTTGTGCCGGGTTCTTAACAACTCGAGTATTTGATCTTGGGCATGCGTACACAAAGAAAACATCACGAGATAGTGGCCGTGATGATGGCCAATAAGTCTCCGATGCCAAAGTCAATATTGTCTTAGAGTTTAGTACCAGTGAATAAAGAGTTTAGAAAGATTACTTCGTACTTATGAATTGCCTTTTAAACGAGGTTTCTAGAAGTCAATTGCCCATACTCTGTATCAGGGACATATGCCATCTCAGTTGTCCCCTTAGTCAAAGCTCTTTAATGCAGTGTGGCCCTTTGGGATAGTGCAATAAATGTGGCGTGACTTCCTCTCCTTTTTTGCTCACTTGCTAGTGCTCTCCAACAGCTTCCTCCCCACTCGTTTGTCAGAGAATAAAGGGCTCCCCATATTTACCGCTAACTTGGCCGTATAGGCCCTCTGATGCCAGGTACTATTTGGGAAGGTTGGGGGCACATGTCCCTTGCCTTCCCGTCTTTAGGAACTTTAGATGTGATCGTGACTAGGGGCCCTTAATGGGCCGATGGGCCATCTAACCAGCTCGAGCTCCCCGCATCGGGGCCTTAAGCCTTGGGGGAAAAAACTTCATTACAGTTACCTTGCCAATTCGTATCAGACTAGTTCGATTAGAACTTCTTGCCTTCATCTTTACATCCTCATGCGGTTCTAGCTGCTAACTATCTTCCCCTTTAAAGTAGGAGGTCGTTTTCACTCCTCAGCCCTTCTATGCGTCAAGCCATGGGTTGCTACCACTTGGTCTTTTTGTTTTTCAATTCATTGGGCAAATGGTCCCATTCCAAATTTATCGGCACGTCTCGAACAATTAGTTTCAGGCACTTGATTACTTGCGTTATGTCCCTTTAGCATTGATGGTGTCAGGCAGCTCTTGACACATTTCTTTGTGCAATTCGTGCTGTGGGATTTGTGCCAAGCTCGCAGCCTCCGTGGGGCACGTATGTTCCCACAACTCCAGGATGCAAACCGTCACTTGGGCTTATATAAACCCTCTTCCCTTTGTGGTATAGATAGTATCTTCACTTCCTCTTTCAATCCCTGAGGGCCTTGTGCCCCTATCTTTCTTAACTTGAACCCTTTGGTGCTCGTTTTACCTTTCTTCCTCATACACTCATGGCCTCGAAGAGCTCTTCTAGTGCTATCCCAAAAAGCACCAAAAGCCCTAAGCTTGCAAAACCTGCAGGTTCCCCTTGAGGCTCCAGTAATGCAGAACTGGCAGAGGAACCCACAAAAGCACAGAGGTTCGACGATTTCTCATTGTGGTCGGTGGTGACCCCAAGTGAGTTGGAATCTGTGGCGCCCCCAAAATCCCCACGTACGGAAAACGGGGAATTCGAGGCGCCCGGATGGTGACATCACGGGTCACCATCCTAACGACGAGTGCCAAGTGTGTGCAAGCGACAAATGTGCACAAGAAGATACGCAGCGGATAGCAAAGACAAATACTAAGTACCAGAATTTTTTCTTAAATAAAAAAACAAAACGGTTCAAAGGTACATAATAAAATATTACATGATATTAATATTGTTTTTAAAACTAAGTACAAAGCATAACTTCAAATCAGAACTCCGGCGGAGCCGCATCCTCAGGCTCAGCCTCCTCCTCCTCCTCGAACACTGCATCAAAATCTACGGTACCAAAACTGGTGCCGCAGGTAAGTAAAACCCAAACACCACTAGATAAAAGCATATTAAACTCAAACAACAAGTATGAATGAATGTCAATGCTCCAAAACTCATAAATCATATTTTCCACGCACGCCAAAAACCCCTTTGACTTAAAAACATCACCTTTAAAACCAAGCCTCGCCATTATCCCAGATAATGGCCCAAACCACCATTTTCCCAGAAAATGGATCACAAGACCATCGCCATTTTTCCCAGAAAATGGCCCATATCCGAAAACCATGAAAATCAACAAATTATGCATGCACCATGATCTCCCCTAGGGATCTTCCGCACACTCTGGCTCTGTGCCACACCGCAGGTAACGTCTACGCGTGTGACACCTACACGAGTGATGCCCAGACTCGCGCCTACGGTCAAAAGTGAGTATTTTGCGACCCACGGGAACAGTGCATTTGCACTGTTACGTTGCTTTCGCATCGCCGTTCGCTTCGCGCCGAACCTTCTAAAAATCCTATATAGCGCTGTAAGTATTTTCCAAACTCTACTTTTAGATTTAATTATATTTTACTCTTGCAATAATTTATTTGGTTGGTTTGCTGATTCCGGACTGAGTCCGAGGAGTTCGGGGGTCGGATGGATGGAGGACGGAGTTGCTTGATTTGTTGTGCTATGGTTGAATTTATTTGTCGAGCATTGAAATTGGCATTTACATGATGCATGCACTTGTATTTTATTTTATTGGAAAAATCATGTTTTATTGGCGTAAATGGTTTTTGGGAGTGTGCGTATCACGAGCCCAAGCCGGGATGGGTTATTATCTCGGTGGAGCTCCTCTGGTCACTCGGGAGTGGATAATACTGAGTGACATCCCCTGGGTTGTCGCGGCGGGGACGACCGGATCGCACGATACGGTAACGCTGTCGTGTCGACTCCGTGGNGGTTGTACATGAATCAATTTTGTCAAGAGTTAGGCTTTATATATTCCTTTTATGAAATACTTCCCACCAAATGTCAAAAGTACCATTACTTCTTTTTTTTTAAATAATTGAAAAGGCTACATTGAAATAATCAAGCTATTACAATAATTTGTCTACCCATACAATTTGTTGTAAGAACTCTGGGCAAGATTCCCACCAAATTGAAATGTCATCTACATGCTATGCACGTCTAGCTAAACTATGAGCTGCTTCATTCCCCATACATCTGACATATTGAATTGTACAACATCTTAATCTAGCCATGAGCAGTTTGATTTCCTTTATGACGTTCTCTAGTAGAGACCATAACTTTTCTTCCTCTTGTAGCTAAGTTACCATTAAGAGAGAATCACTCTCCAATATGAGTTCCTTGATGCCCAAAGGGATGCATGGTTGTAGTCCTCTCAACATTGACAACAGCTCTACTTCTACTGGGTCATTGACCACGTGCTCCTTCATACTAATAGGTAATAGGAGGTCCCCTTTTGCATCCCTGAGGATGACACCCACCCCTGCCCTATGTTGGTCTTGGAAGATAGCCCCATCAACATTAGTGTCAACACTTAGTGGTGGCATTTTTCAACCAATTGGAGATTTTTCTTTCTTCTTTGGCTTTGTTTTCATGCTCTTATGCAACTTAAGCAATGAGATGGCATGCTCTAGTGCCTGGACCTGGGATCTTACCCTCTTCTACCATTTGGTTCCTTCGCTACCAAAAACTCCATGCCATCATCACGAACACTTCTAGCTCCTCCTTTCAACGTGCTTCACAGATCTGATAAATGATCTCCATAAAACTCTTGTTTCTCTCATGGCATTGATATAGAAGGCCAGTGGGGCGGTATTCCAGCATCCATCTAGTTAAGGACATAAGACTAAAGCGTGTGAGGCATCCTCAAGTTCTTGATGATAGAACTAGCAAGAGTTGTCAGCTAGCACCTTCCAACGCGTCAGGTTGCTTCTAGCAGGTAGCTCTCCTTACATGCTCTCTAAGCAAAAAATTTTATTCTATGGGGAACTTGCATCTTCCATATTGCCTTTCACTCCCTTTTTTTTTTTTTCTAATCAAGCTTTCCCTAAAGGAAATAAGGATACAGACTATCATTCTAAGGAGGGTCTTTCTGACTCACTCAAAAATGAGTAGCACTAATGCTCTCCCAAGTGCAGGAGAATGTCGTGTAATAATTAGGAATAAATTCCTAGATCGTCTCCTTAGGGAAAATTTACTCAAAATTTAAACTCGTTGAAAAAATGTGAAAAACTTCACAAAGAGAAAAACAAACAGATGGTATGTGCAATGAATGGAAAGGTTACTAGTCATGGACTAGATTCATGTTTTTAGATTTTTTTGATTGTCGGATTAAAATGTAAATGACTAATAAATTAAATTCAAAAATTAATAAAACTAAATTAAGAATTTAAACTAGATTAGAAAGTAAATGACAAAAACATGCACTGAATATTGAAAATAAAACCCCAAATTAAAGATTCAACATAAAGTTATGAAAATTAAATAAACATTATTTATAACAAAAATAAAATACAAAAAATAGCACAAGAACATAAAATGAAAGAGAGATAATAAATAAATAAAGATGCTCTACTCCAAAGTAAATAAAAAAGAAAAGTATCCGAAAGAAAAGATGCCACCTCCTCTCAAACGAAAAAGTAGACTAACAAAACAGCAAAAAAAAATTAAAGAAAAAAGAAGGACAGATAAATTAATCGCTGCCTAACAACCTCCTCTGGAACCTTATAGCAAAGAAACTAAAACTTAAGAGAATGAAATTTTATTATGATAATGCCAGTCGTCTGTGGAAGAAGAACTGAGAAACAAGTAACTGAAATAAAAAAAATAAAGACCCGCCTCCCTGTTCTACAACCTTCAGCGTAAATGAAAAACAAAAGAACAAAAAGAAGGAAAAAAAAAAAAACTAAAACTGCCACCAAGAGAGAGACCTGTAACTCTTCTCCAGGTTCTCTACAGCCAAGACATGCAAAAGAAAAGCAGAAACTAAGAAAGACAAACCGCCTAGCCCAAAACTACCATCTGAACGAAAAAGTAAGAAAATGGAAAAAAAAAAACTGCAACTCAACGTAAATGCTGAACGAAGAGTAAAACTAAAGCTGCCGCCTAGTTTTGGAAATACCAAACGAAAAACAGAAAATGAAGCAAGAAATAGAGAGTTTCTCTATAACGTGGAAAGAAAGCTTGCTTCCTTAGGTTTCAAATTAAAGCTGTAAAAAAAAACTGATGCCTAAATAAACAGAAAATTGTAACAAGAAAACAGAGTTCTTTTTTTTTTCTTCTGCAACGTAAAAATGATTACAAGACAAATCCTCTTCCTATCCAGTCTGCTCTCTTCCAAACGAGAACTCCTTTAAATAGAGTAGCCAACGTGAAAACATCATTGAGATAGTCCACTTTAGTTGCATCAACAATTCTGTCCGTGATCCTTAGTTTTCTTTCTATTTTCTGATGTATTCTGTAAGTGTGCCGTGATTTGCTGCTGTCCGAGTGCATGTGTTTGGTTTGAGCTTGCTTTAACTTTCCCAGCCGTGATTTCAGCTTCTGCATGTTTGAGTTTTAATTTTCTGTTTGCATGTGCTTGGTTTGAGTTCCATGATTTTCTTCATTGAGGTGAAGGTGCCGTGATGTTTGATTTCTGCTTTCTTTGCTTGACATTTCTGCATGTTGTGTATTTTTCTGCAGGTGCAAGTTGTTGCTGCCGTGGGATTGATTTTCTGCTGCATGTGCCGAACTGCTTTCATCCGTGAATAATGCATGTGTTCGGTGCATGTGTGCTGATTTTCTTCTGCTACTTTGTCTTTTTTCTGCTGCTTTGTTTTTTTCTGCTACTACCCATGGATGTGTTTCTTCATTTTCTGCAGGAGGTCTTGCTGTTTCTGCATTTCTGGTTTGCCGTGTGCTGCATTGGGGTGCCATGATTTCAGCTTGAGGTGCAGGTGCTGTCCGTGGTCCAAGTTTTCTGCTGTCCGAGTGTGTGTTTATGTGTGCTTAAGATGCCGTGTTTAATTTTTCTGCTTTTGTGCTTGTGATGCATCTCCCGTGGGCCCAAGTGTTTCCTCTCCTCTGCATATGCATGTGTGAGCTGATGCTTATTTTCCTGCATGTGAACCGTGAGCTTGACTTCTCTCTTTCTTAACATCCAACCTCATGAATGAAACTCAACTCCCCCACGTCTCTATCTCTTTTCAAATTCTTTCTTTGACTGACTCTCATCTCAACCAATTAAATTACTCCAGCACGTCTCTACATTCTTTCTTCAAATTCCCCACCTACTTCTCACGTCGACTCCAAATTTTTGGTAAGAATTTACCCCAAAAGATGAAAGAAATAACAATTGCCGATGGTTCTTCATTCGACGTGCTCCATGATTTTCATTCCGACAATTCTTTCAACATTTTCAGCTGCCCAAATCCAATTCTTTGAAAAACTCATATAGCATGCGCCGCGGCTCACAATCGGATCTCCTTTGAAAGAAGGGAACAAGTTTACATTAAATTCATAGAGTAATGTGGTAAATCTCTTAAAAATTCGAAATTAGGAATAAGGCTCAAAATTAATATTTTATCATAAGGTATTAAAATAAATTTTTTACATGTGCATGAATATTTTGAAAATTAAATTTAAAAATTTTGAAAGATGATTGATTGTCATCTTTCACATGTGCATGATATGATTAAAGGTTTGAATTTTGAAAATTTGAAAAATGATTTATTGTCATCTTTTATATGTGCATGCTTTATTTGAATATTTTCAAAAGTGATTGATGCTCTTTTTGACTTATGCAAAAGGTAAATGATTTTGTTTGAAAATTTTGAAAAGTAAAGTGTGCTCCTTTTGTCATATGCAAAAAGTAAAAAAAAATAGGTTTGAAATTTTTGAAAAGTGAATGATGTTGTCTTTGACAAAGGAAAAAGAAAAAACTTTTATTTAAATTTTTTGAAAAAGTGAATGATTTTTTCTTTAACGTGTGAACCTTTTTAAATTTGAATATGAAGTCTCATATGCTTATAAATAGATCATTTGAAAGCTTCACATTTACAATACCAAGAGCATTTAACATTCATTCAAAACTTTCATTCTCTCTTCTATAAGCATTGAGCTTTAAACCTTATTCATTTTGAGGGAGATATAGTTTGCGATGTATTGTTCTTATTTCACTCATTGAGAAGTGTTTTTCTGATAACCTACCTACTATCAACTCTTGTATCAGTAAAAGGGTGTGTATAACCCTTGTGCATGTAGAAAGTGTTTTACACATGAAATAGTTAAATCACCATGTGTAAGGTGATTACAAGTGTAGAGGGTGTTTTACACGGATCCTTTGTAGCGGTGTTGTTCAAAAGTGTAATAGGTTTCTATCTCCACCTGAAGGAGGTTGAATAGTGAATTTGGGGATCCTCAAGGGGTAGCTTGAGGCGAGAACGTAGGCAGTGGGGCCGAATCTCGTTAACATACTGAGTTTGCTTCTCTCTTGCCCTTACTCTTTATATTTATTGCTGCTTCATATTTTATTTATATTTTATATTGTGTATTTGATTTATAATGGTTAATTTTTTAAATATAAGCCAATTCACTCCCCTCTTGTGATAGTCATCTGGGCAACATTCCCTATTAAGGAAAGTACTTTGTAGTTGATTTTCCCTAGTTGGTTTTAGGTGAAAGGTGTTTTGTTGTGTAATTGAATTAAGAGAAGTTGACAAGTAAGGCTCCCGATTATAATAATTTATATATTTTACCTTTGTTTGGTTTATTCATGGCTCCTTCACTAATGCATTGTTTGTGTTTGTCTCCTTGGACTGTCTTTGAAGTTCCAAATTGTCACCCATTCAAAATTTGTGAAAAAATGCCAAGTAAATGAATTTCCAAACTGTCCTTGAAGTTCCAAACTGATGCATTTAAAGGCAAGGGAATGCCTTTTATGTTTTCTGCTATATTCATGTGCAAATGTTTTGTTAGAAATTGCGGGTACTACTTTATTCGATCTCACAATTCTTATTGGGTAAGAACTATGCCAATAAGAACTACGAGATCAAATTTCCCCTCATTGTTCCCACTTTCCTCTCACTATATTTGCTTTAATTTTTTATTATTCATGCACTTTGGTCTGGATGTTTTGTAGTGAGTAGAGGGTTCTAGAGGGGAAAAAAAAAAATATCATCCTAAAACAAAAGTTGCCTAAATGAATGAAGCATGGTTTCCCATTTTTCAATAATGACAGATGCAGGGTTTCCATTATGTATAATGAATCTACGAGTAGGTCCTGTACATATATATTCATATACATACATACACGGGACCTACTCATTGTCATGGTTTCTTGGGGTTTTCAGAGGGGGAGGGGGTTGGTGGTGAGAGATAGTTGCCTGTATCTTTTGGGTGAATAGGTAAGATCTACATCGGTTGACCATCTTGTGTACAATCAGTTCAATGAATAGCCAAATAGAATTTTAAAGTCATTACTGACCGTCAACTTCCTAGTTTTGTTCACGTCCTTGGTTAGACTTGTGTTGCCGCTCTATGATGGTTAAAATGCCAAGACACTTCTTTAGTAGTCTCCAATTTGGTGGAACCTACAGTGAAGGTAATTAAACTATCAATTAGTCTTACAACATGGTGGAACCTTACAGGTTGAAGCAGCCAAATAGTGTTTATGTGGACAACCTCTAGAATAGGCACTTGTTGGACACTGGACAATGCAGCTTGTGATGGGCCTCGAGACAAGGTTTTGGTTTTAGCTTACTTAATTAGTTATCAGTTTTTTTAGTTTAGTACTAAAAAGTGCACCCTATTTTCCTTTAGTCCTTGCTCCAAAATTCATTTGATGTTTGCTTATTTTTGGACTTTTAGCTATTGCATGATCATTAAAATTTCTATTCTATAGGAGAAAGTGTGGGTGGCAGAGAATGAGATTTGGTTTTTGATTTTGATGTACGTGTAGCTAAATTAATTGATGAAAACTATATGTACGTTTAATAAGGTTTAAGTTGGCTCTAGGTCATTATGAGTTGCAATGCTGATATTTGTAATGCTACATAATTCATGTGTATGTCAAATGGGTTTTCCTTCTTCCTCTTAGTTATAGTATAAGGCGTATAGTTGTATGTTTATTCCATAGGACTGGTATATAAAGGATTCACAAAGGGCAATAATAGTAGACTTTTGTGCATTGTATGATAAGGATGTTGTGTTTTAGGCTATGACAGCTTTCTAGCTAAGATGGTACCATTTTTTTAAAAAAATTTGGTATTGAGTTTTTCCGGTGATTTTTAGTTGCTAGAAATAAGCATTTGGCTCTTGCAAATGAATATTTGCAACATTTTTTCATCGCTATGAGAAACATTACTTCCAGTGATTTTTTCAAACGCTGCAAATCAGAACATCTTTTGCAACGATATTATAGCTATTTGCGACAATAATAAATCGTTGCAAATAATTTTTCTCAATGCTTTCAGACAGAACTGTGATGTGCAGTTGCGACGATTTTGATCGGTATTTGTAGCGATGTAAATCGCTGCAAATGAGGTATTAATTGCAGCAATTTTTGGCTTTCGTTGGTTTTGTTTATAATTGAATAAACAAATGCGACTAAAGTCCAGCGTAGTAGAAATCATTGAGAAAGAGCAATTGCAGCAATTTTAGGGGTTATTTGCAGTGATTAATGACACTGGAAAAGACCATTTTTCTTGTAGTGACTATTTGTAGCGATTTGGAGCTTCGTTGGCTTTGCACAAAGTGAACAAACAATGCCAATGAAAATGTGGTGAGGCAAAAATTGCTGGAAAAGGGTATAAGCTACGATTTCAGATTTCATGGCCTTTTTGCGACGATTTCATGTGTGGAAAAAAGTGCTTTTCTTGTAGTGTGCGCTTAGATAATGAATAAAGATGAAACTTTATGACAATTGAAACTTATGTAGCATATATAGTTAGTTGTCACAAATATATTTGTTGTCCTATGTAGGCTAAGATGAGGTCTTTAATATTTTCTTTAAAGCCATACATTAATAGCTCACTATCCATGTAGCCCATGATGATTAGTTAGAAGTAAATGAAGGAACTTGGGTTTGACTCCATACTTGTGATTGGATTAAGATCTTACGGTGTATCAAATCAGACATTCGGTTTTTTTTTTTTTTTAAAGAAAAGAGAACTTTATTGTAGCTTGTATTTGATAGGACATTATTTTCGACTAATAATAGAAGTGAGTGAATTAATTTTTGATTCCTCACCTTGTGTACTTTGGGTACGTCACAAGATTGTTAGTAGTGTATGCTACTTTGGCATTTAACCTATGACCATCTTCGATGCAGTTTAAACGGAAAATTGTTTGGAAAGCGAGTAGACCAAAATTGACTAGATTAATGATTGTGAACGAAAGACTATTTGGTAATATATTGTATTTCTACTCTTTATTAGAAGGTTAGGTTGCTTCTTGGATATTGCAACATAGCTATCGGTGCATCATATTTTGCAGAGATTGAACATTAATATGAGTTTTTCAGAGATTGAACATTAATTTGAGTCATTTGGACTGAAGAGTGATTAGAAATACTTAATGTAATATGATCGAATGAGTTGGGGCATAAAGAGACACTACTGATATATTGATATGCTGGCCATCTCTTATCAAAGATCGATTTTGTTTAGTGCTAACATTTTTTTCTTCACAAACATGCTTGATTGTCACACAACTTAATTCTTAATACGATCAAGATTGAGAATATTTAGATGCAAATATAAGATCAAGCCCACTATATGCAAATTGAAGATATAGTAAATAGAACCAAAGTGGGTGCACCACCCTTGGCCTTGCATATAACAAAATTAGACGATAACACTTTACAATAAAGTGACCAAGCATCTTCATTGCAAAATAATGGCTTGCCTGAATGGCTACCCGTGGTAACCTGAGAAAAGAAAACAGACAGCCCCTCCTCACTATTTGCATGGGAAAAAAGAAAAAATAAAAAATAAAAGACAATGTAAGTGAGAAATCTCTTTCAATGGGCAGGGTCTCTCCTCAATGTGGTATTTAGGTTGTGAATATGTAGGAGTGGCTTTAGCTTTTAACACATAGCGCAAACCATCATAATGGAAGATGAAGCAGGATGGAGATAAGGCTATTCTAGGACATGGAACTACTGCAAATTGAACTAAAATTTTTCACCAAATGTAATATTGTTTCCGCTATACATGCATCAATATTTGCCTTTCAAGCAAGAACAAGAAGCATGTTCCACAAATATATTGAAAGTGTGTTTAAATTCTACAACTTGTTCAATAAAAGATGACAGCTTTAGACTTTCAAGAGCATGTCATCTATCTACCATGAACCGTTGAAATAGTGACATTGTTGATAGAGCAAACTTTTTGATTGGGGTAAGAGAACTCATTTTCTGGGGTAATCTGATTTACAGTGAATCCTGGCTGCCTTGGGTAAGGTAAATCAACAATCTCACTTTTAAGCATAGAAATAACAATAGGTATGGTTGGTCTATCTTTAGCGAATTCTTGTACACACAACAGCCCGACATGTATGCATCTCAAGATTTCCTTTTCAAAGCCAGATCTTGATATTTTGGGGTCTACTAATGCTGGCAAGTTGTCAATATTCCACATTGTCCATGCCTGGAAAGATGAAAAAATGAATGGAGATGATTCATTTGTCTTGTATAAATCTATGCTTTGAATGCTTGATTAGTTGATACCAAGCTGGGAAAGAGCTATGCAATTGAGCATCTAAAAAATGAGGCAATGAAATAAGGGAGACTTACAAGTCCTAAAAGGCTCACGCTCCCCTCGTCGTGATAAAAATGAGTGTTTTTCCTTCCGCTTACTATCTCTAGCAACAACACTCCAAAGCTGAAAACATCCGATTTTTCTGAAAATCGCCCCTCCATTGCATATTCAGGAGACATGTAGCCACTTCAACATTTGAATACATCCAAACATTATTATCCATAATATTAGCATTAGTATCTGATTGAATTCAACATATAAAATGTACTTACTATGTTCCAACAACCCTTTTAGTATTGGCTTGGTCTTCATTGCCTCCAAAAATCCTGGCCATTCCAAAGTCTGATATTTTTGGATTTAGCTCTTCATCCAACAATATGTTACTTGCTTTTAGATCCCTATGAATAATTTTTAATCTTGAATCCCTATGAAGGTAGAGTAGACCACGACCAATTCCTTCAATAATGTTGAAGCGCTTTTTCCAATCTAGCAGTTCTTGTTTGAGTGAATCTAATGAATTTAATTCAAACAGATTAGAAAAATATAGTGAGGTTGAATTTTATAATAGTAATGAAGGTAATATTTGTAAAGATAGTCATCATAAAGTATGTGATTACAAACTAAAATACCACAACCATAGATATCCTTATTCGTCTTGTGATGTAGATAATTGTAGAATATGATATTTAAAGATGCTAATGTACCAGGGCTTAGAATGCACTAACCAAAGAGAAATGTGTCCAGACTTTTGTTTGGCATGTATTCATAGACTAGCAACTTTTCTTCTCCTTCAACACACACACCAAGGAGTCTAACAAGATTTCGGTGTTGGAGTTTAGAAATCATTACTACTTCATTCTTCAATTCTTCTAGCCCTTGCCTTGAAGTTCTTGCCAGTCGTTTTACGGCAATTTCTTGTCCACCTAACAAATTTCCCTATAAACAAGCAACAACTGATCATTGACTAGATATTCGAATTAATAAGCAATAATCCTCTATACGCACAACAAATTACCTTGTATACGGGACCAAATCCACCTTGTCCAAGTTTGTTAGATTGGTGGAAGTTGTTCGTTGCACTTATTAACTCCTCAAGACTGAATAGTGGTAGCTCTTGGAGTTTATCTTGGTTCATGTTGTCTACAAGATTTTCTTCACATTGAAATCCTTGGTGCCTTCCCCCTATATAGAACAATATATAACTTTTGCTTAGTTTTTTCCCTTAAAAAGATTTTTGAAAGGCATTATATTGAGACAAAATATTGTTGAACAACGGTAAAGATTTTGCAAGAAAGGTAAAAGATGTTGAATGTGTGGTATAAGCGAAATTAATCGAAGATCATGTAGAGATAGGAGATGGAATTGAAGTTTTAGGTGTGTTTAAAATGGAGGTGGATAAGAGGCTTTTGAGATATATTTATGTGGCTTAGGTGATGGTTAAGGATATAGCCAGGAGGGTATATGGTTTTGGAGGTTACTTTGACGAAATCCTAAAAAGAATGTTGTGCCATGGATGGTAATGCTGGTTTATCTAATTCTAGAGGATTGGGTTGATGCGCCTAGCTCGTGAAGTTGGTGAAGAGAATGCGGTGATAATATGACATTGGCCACCTTAGAAAAAAAATAAAAAAAAATCCCAAATGATTGAGATTGAAAAAAGAAAAGGAGAATGAGGGAGAGGGACTATTATATATATGCCCCCTATTTATAGAGAAATACAAAAGAATTAGGTAAAATAAATATATAATTATGAAAATAAAATCTTTTTA
Organism: Carya cathayensis; assembly: GCA_011037825.1. Classification (NCBI taxonomy): domain Eukaryota; kingdom Viridiplantae; phylum Streptophyta; class Magnoliopsida; order Fagales; family Juglandaceae; genus Carya; species Carya cathayensis. The sequence continues at coordinate 97,495 of QGSO01000419.1, read as the reverse complement.
ATTAAGATAATAATCAAATAAATACATGGTAATAGATAAAACTAGTTAGTGTCTACCTATAAATACATGAGCATTTTACCTTTACGTTTAGCCCTCCACCGGCATAAGAATAAAGTGCAGACGGCCATGATCAAGACTATTCCTATGATCACAGTGACTATGACGATTACTTTCACTTCGTCCTTTTTATCTGTAAATCAGAAACATCAAACTAATTCAAGTTCTTTTATATATTTAACTTCTGAATAGACTTGGATTGTGAAAGGAAAGTAAGTAACCTACCGAGATCTGAATAGGCCAAACGAACATAAACATCAACTCCGCCGCTGGAAAACTTCTGCAAGTCTATTAAATCTCTGGTCCATGACATACACCTAATGCCAGCTTCGAATGCATAAGCTATACAAGAACAGTCTTCGAAGCACCGGTGTCTGCATTCATCCTCGAAAACAGATGACCCATTTGCCAAACTTGGCGTTTTCATCATCGTCACCTTTAAAAACCCATCTTTTTTGTCTTCTTTACCACCTGTGCTCACATTCATACACTGCAAGGGTGTCCTCCTCACACATCCACTAGTCCAATTTTCTCTATTCCATTCTTCTTTATTCTTTGGTTCAAACCCCTCTAAGCAGCTGCAGATTGGTTTAGTTTTTGGGTTACAATTTCCAAATGCCCCACACTTGCCGTAAACATCGCACTCAGACATCAAAGACGACCACTTGACTATCCAATCCTTCCCATTAATAGAAGAAGTTGCCAACATGTTTCCTTCTGCATTCAAGACGATATGTTCTTGTGCGGACCCGTTTGAAAAATCAAAAGCAACATAGAATGATCCGGGCTCTTTGTCCTCCACAAGACTAAATTTACTCGCATATCCAGGTTTCTTGGTTGGTACTCCAATAAAGAGCGTACCATTCCACGGACCACTGCGCCAATAAGGGCTACTACCATTCCAAATATACGTTTCGCGAAGATTAAAAAAGTAAGTACCTAAAGAAAAGGTTCCAACGGCTGGATCCGACGGACTCTTCCATGATGTGAGCCGAACGTTAATCTTGCCCGTTGTTGCATTAATAGTACCCAATTTCATATCGGGCAACACCGAATCAGAAGGATCCTGGAAACTCTCCCATCGGATTAACCCAGTTGTGTTTTCTTGTAAGACAAGGTTCCCGGTATCTAGAAGTCGTGCGCTCATACTAATGGAAGCAGAACTTGTCACATTTGATGACCACAAAATCGTCTTTTCTCCATCCAATACGACTAGATTGCCATCTTCGGATATGGTAAGAATCCCGGAGGTGGTCTTGAGGGGCTTGTTCCTGTTAGCAACCCATATGGCACGAGTCGTGGAATCTGTTGGATACCATATCCCAACATAGCGATAAGTAGAATTCGTAGGGCTAAAAAATCCCAATACGAACCTACCGCCAATGGACATTATGGTTTCAGAATCTTTAATAAAGTTGAGTGCTGTGATGGTGTCCGTAGAATGGCCGAACTCTAAACAAAAGGAAGATAGGAAGACAAGGAAATATGACAAGTTTATCATGCTTCGGACAAGTCCCATAACTCAAGAAGTTGTTCTTGTTCGTGAAAATGGAGAACTCGGTCAGGTGTCTCACAATAAAGAATAAAATCATGTAGGCACTTCGAGGCCAAGTCCTCCAGCGAAACTAATGGACTAAAGGTATTTCCATACTTCATTAATGTGAACTTGGTGCCTGGTGGTACTTAAATACAACTGAATAAAATAACTGACAGATTATGATGCCTAAAATAATTTTGATTTTTACCATGTAAGCAAATTCTTTTTATTGTTCATCATTCAAAACACATATATTTCATTTTCTTCTAAAAAATATCTTGAAAATATTTTTAAACCAATTTTTTCATATTTTGATTTTATTTTTAATTTTTATTTGGCTTATATATTTTTATTTTATGTGTATATGACCGAATTATTTTACATTGCATATAAAAATAAATTACAAATATAAAACAATATATGGATATTGTAAATTTATTGTTAGAAAGGAAATATTTAAAAAGAATAAAAAAGATTATTTAAATTATATGAAGAAAAAATAGATAAATTTATAGATAACATATTATAAAAATTAATATGTAAAATAAAAAAAAAAATTTAATAATATATTTAAAAAAATAAAATAAAAAAAGAGTGGTTTAACATACTAGCCCCACTTGGCCTAAAGCAAGAGAACATAAAGATAGCAAGAGACCCGGTAAAAAGCAATAAAGTGGAAATAAATGAGAGTGGAAAGAAAGTCGAAATCAACTGCTGCATATTCCTATTACGTGCGTGAACCTTCTGAATAATTCCCTCTATCACATTTCCACCACACGATCACAGATGAGATGAGGCACAGGTGGAGGTAACGTGACAAACTCTGATAACATGGGAGCATCTTTGATACGTACGTTGCTTCATAGCCTCATACTTTTCCGATATTCCTATATATCGAGAGCCTTCCGCATTGCAAAATTCTAATTGAAACTATTACGAGACGGCTCAATATAAATTAAGGTTTAAAGTCAAATTTAACTTAGCTATTTATAATTATAATATAATAAAATATAAATTATTATATGAAATATTTTTAAAATTTTTAATAAAATGAGAATTTATTTAAAATTTTTAAATAATTTTTTTTAAATTTATATTTAATATAACTTAGAATGATATCTCAATACAAATTTTATACCTCAATTTAGCAAGATTTTAAAAAATTATTTAAAATATAAATAATTCATAGTATTAAATATTAAATTTAATATTATAGAATCTTGCATATTTTAAAAAATATAAATTTATTTAAAATTTCATTTAATAAAATATTTTTATTTTAAAAAAATATATATTTTTAAAAACCACCTTATTTCTAATTTTAAAAGCCTTATATAAGGTGGGGGCGGCAAAATGGCTTACCACATTGACCCGGCGCCCCTGTTCAAACCGCGTGGATCAGACTTCCTTCGAACCCTTAGATTGTCAAACTAGGGACCAAGTTTGGAGAGTGACATTTGTGAGCTATGTATAATGTTTGAATAATGATACTTACCACTCTTTTATTATTATTTTATTATTTTTTTTAATTTTTTAATTTTTTTAAAATTTTTCTTTAACTTAATGATTAAATAAGTGACTATCACTAAAATTATATATTTTTTAAATTTTTTTTTAATGATTAAAAATATTAAAAAAATATTTAAAAATAAATAAAAAAATAAATACACTATAAATTATAAAATAGTGGTGAAAAAATGATAAGTGTATCATTATTGATAATGTTTATCGAAGACGACACGTGACGGCAATACTGGGTAATTTCACTTCACAATGTACATTGGAGACAACAGTACTGGAGCCAATACAAGTCCCGATGTGAGAGATCAGATTCATTGTTTCTGACTATTTTGCGGGGCAAGGTTTGACGCACGTATGACGTATCTTAATCCACACCCGTTTTTTCTTCTTAGTTTCTTTCTCTACTTCTTCGTAAGGCCAATAAGGTAGACGAACCCTTCTCGCGCATCTCATTGACAAAATGATGGTTGATCTTACATATAGTTAACGACGTTATAGCAATAAAGTGAAAAAAAAAAAAATGATAAGAAAAGTCACAATTCTAACGTCTAGCCCCAGTGGTGAAACATTATAGGATTTTGCTTTATTGCTTTTAACTTCGGTTCTTAAAAGGACAAAAAAAAAAAAACCTCGTTATTAAAAGTACTAACAGTGAGCATTATATCTTTTAACTTCGGTTCTTAAAAAGACAAAAAAAAAAACCTCGTTATTAAAAATACTAACAGTGAGCAATATACAATGTTTGACGTCAAAAACTTCTTTGGGAATGTTTTGTGTGCTCAATGCATAGTTCTACTGTACTTTCTTTATGAAAAAATATTGTTTCTACCAATCACTATATCTAGAAGTGGGGTGAATAGGTGTAATCTAATTTTTATGGTCTTTTCAAAATTAATAAAAAAAAACAGTTAATTAGGCATGTTCATCTGGGCCGGCCCGGAACCCGGATAACCGGGTTTCCTGTTATGGTTTTCGGCCTGGATTTATCCGGGCCGGAACCCGTATTAACAAAAACAGGAAGCATCTGATCCGGACCCGGTATAAAACCAGGTTNGTTTTGGCCGTGGGTGGCGGCGAAAACGCCGGTAGGGGCGGAAAAAGGGCAAATCGGAGTTGAGCTCGTGGGAGCCGCTCCGGTGACCGTTTGAGGCCGGGGATGGGTGGGTTAGGTCGGTAAGGAGTAGGGGAAGAAGTGGTGAAGAGGTGGTGGCCGGAGGTGGAGCGACGGCGGCGGATCGGGCTTAAAGCCGTGCGGCTTGTTGGGCGTTTTCCGGCCAAACGGCCGGCCGGTTGGGGCTGGGAGTTGGAGGGGATGATCACCGGCCGGAGGGGAGTCGACCGGTATGGGCGGTGTCGGCCACGGCGCCGGCGAACGGCGGGAAGGCTTTCCGGCGTGGGTGAGGAGAGAGAGAGAAAGAGAGAAACGGCGGGGAGAGAGAGAGAGCCGAACGGGAGAGGGAAAAAAAGGAAAAAGAAAAAAGAAAAAAAGAGAAAAAAGAAAAAGAAGAGGAAAAGAAAAGAAAAAAGAAAAAGATGAAGGAAATTAATGAGGTCCAGTCCTCACGTCGGAAGTCCAAAGACTGATCAGCCGAAAACGGTAAAAACATAAAACGATTAAAATAAATTAACACTACATCAAATAAATAAATAAAACCAATAAAATATTTTAAACACATCAATAAGCTAAAATAAAATAAATAACTAGTAAAAACCAATTATTTAAATTTTTAAAACCAAAAACAAGCCAAAATAAATTAAATCACAATTTAATTCCAACGGCCAATAAAATCCATTTAAAACTCGATAATTTAAAACAAAAGCACTATAAAATATTTAATTAAATTAAAATATCCCTTCAGTGAAAATACACATAAAAGCGGGTCATCACAGAATCGCTAAGGACAAAGTACAAAGTGCCATGTATCGTCAACTTGGTGGTATTGTTGCCGAATGAAGGTGCTGTGGATTCTGAGGGGTTAGCATCAAAGGTCACGCTATACCCCGCCATGTTTTCCAATGGCCTTAGGCTGACATTTTTCCGTCCAGTGCGTGATGTGCTAGACTTCGTGGGCATGGCTCATACTCAACTTTACCCTAATGCGTGAAGGATCCTAGTGTGATGCTGCGTTATTGGTGGCACTCCCTAGAGGAGGTTGGGTTTGACAGACTTGACCTTACCGCTCGAGAGTTTCTCCTCACCCACAACCTTCTGAAGAAGAGCAAGAATATTTGCAGTTTTCATTCTATCCAGGCATTGGCTCATTTGGAGCCTCATTACGATAAGTTTTCAGGATGGTAGAGTCACTTCTTTTTTATGTATGACAAGGGGTGGGAGTTCCCTGTCGGGTAGGCCGAATGTTTGGAAGGCCCACCTAGATGAAGTCTTTTCAGACGTCCTGTTTTCTGATGACAGCTTGTGGTGGTATTTACCTCCCCTGACCTACCTATGTTATGTGGAGCGCACCATCCTGATGACAGAGGCCAGCCCTCAAGCTTAAAGGCATTTCCCAAGCCTGCCATTGGAGGGGAAAGGGAAGAAACCTAGGACGGAATCCATGGCTAGGTTTGATTTTGACTAGGCACCCATCCCTCTCTCCAGGGATAATCTTTGACCAAGGTGCTCGTTCGATGGCCCAAGCCATCTTCACCAAAGAAGGTGGTGTCTGTGCCTTCTTCCCAGGTCGTTACATCCCCCACTCCTTCCTGGGAGCAGGGTGGCTCGACCTTTCACCAACAAGTCCATGCAAACTCCCCTATGGTCGGCCTGAATCAGCCGGGGGGGCTTTGGACATCTCTTCTCCAACCTCACCAAGCAACGGAAGAGACAAGAAGCGATCACCTAGCGAGTAACTCCTAGCCTCGTAATTTCACCGAGTCCTTCGAGATCGCCCTCTCTGCTAGTTGAGGATCTTGCCCCCCTCAGCCGATGTAGAGTTCAAGAGGGTGACCTCTTTTGCTCCCAAGGAGCATCTTTCTAGAGGCTAGGATCTTCTTGATCGGGTGTACATCTTGGAATCCCCCATCCCTTACTCTCTAGAGGTTGAGACCATGTCACCTGAGCCAATTCTAGGCGATGATACAGAGATCGGGAAGGAGATTGCACGGGCCAAGAAGGTCGTGGTTGATGCAACCGAAACTGAAGATGCGACGGTGTCAACTGGTGGAGCTCCAACCATTGTGCCGAGCATTGGGGCTCCTCCCCTTCATTCACAATTTCTTGGCTATGGCATCAGTGGATGCCAGGGGTGGTGCTAGTGTTGCAGAGAGTAGAGAGGCCTCAGTAGCTTTGGTGTGTGTCGAGCCCCCTTGACCTCCATTGACGCTGTCCCGACCTTGATGTCAACTAGAGTCGAAGTCAAGGAAGTATCCACTAGGCTAGAGGTGGGTCCTAAGGCAGCGGCAAGCAAGGGGATTAAGACCATGACCGCAATTGTGGAGAAGAGTGACGTCGCACCTCAGTTGGCATTCGATGGGGCCCACTCTGACCTAGTCAATGCAATGGCTCAAAGGCTACGAGGATTCTTCTCTGGGGTCAATTATCTGCTATCTTTTGTTGCTTGCTTAACTAAACTCCCTTAGCATGTTTCCTTGCTGGTCTAACTCAGATTTTCACTGGCAGGGAGTGGAGCAGTTGGCGACCTTTATCATGAACAGTCAGGAGGAGCTGGAGGGCAACAATTGAATGCTTTGATATTTGGTACGGTAAACCTTGCACTATGCCAAAAAATAGAGGGACTGCAAGGAGCAACTGGAGGACACTTTCGTTAGGGTGCAATTTAGTAGGCAAAGGAGATAAAAGAGGATTCTCCACCTTCGCCAATGCAAGACCGCCCTGGCGAGGTCCCAGGAAGAGCCCTCACATCCCCTCGAGGCCGCACTCTCAGCAGAGGCGAGGAACAACCTTCAAGAGTCTTTCGATCACCAGCAAGAGGAGTTGGAGAAACTCCAAGCCCCAAAGGGGGAGCTAACCAAGTAGCATGAGTCCTCAGCTCAGCCCAATAAGTGGCTCACAGAGAAGTTCGAGGAAGTCATGAAGTCCAACAAGAGGAAGAGGGAATCTCTAAAGAAGTGGTCCGAGAGCATAAAGGCATTGGAGCTTGAGAAGACCAAGGCTAGCCGGGTGATCGTTGCCCATGAGAAGACCAACTAAGACTTACGCTCAAGCCTCAACTGCACCGATGCAACCCTCCTCCAGTTGCATTAGGATTTGACACAGATCCGTCCGGTTTGTGACAACGTGTGGAATTACGACTATCTGAAAGGCTTGGAGAGGATGAAGGGCCATGTGCTCTCCAACCCTGAAAATGATCTGTGAGTGTTGGACCTCTTGACTCTCACTCCTAACCCGATGACCTTGAAGCATGTCACCTTAATAAGGAAGGACCTGATCCCGAGTGGGCTTCTAGATTACCCTGCCGCAGACTGTTTTTCTTTTTCTTCTCTGTAAAGTCTTGTATAAAGATGTAACAATTTTCTTTCCTTTTGTAAAGGCTTTAATGATAAACGAATGAGTATTTCATTTTATACAACATTTTGGAGCAATTTTCCCTTTACAATGGGTGTGGCAGCTCACTCCCTTAGGAGTCTTAGGGCCAGTAGGCATTCGGGCGATTGCTGGCGATGACCACGTAGAGGCCTTTCCATTGAGGGCCTAGCTTTCTCTCGTCTCGAGTAGTGGTTCCTATTCGCTTTAGCACGAGGTCCTTGACCTTGAACATTCTTAGGTTTACTCTCTTGTTAAAGCATCGGTCTGCCCTTCTTTTGTTGTTGGCCATTTTTAACTTTGCTTCAAGCTTGACTTCTTCTAGTAGATCAAGTTGTTCTTCGAGTCGTTTGTCGTTGGAGTCTTGTTGGAAGTGCTATACCCTATAGGTGGGGATCTCCAGTTCAACAGGCGGCATTGCCTTGTGGCTGTAACTGAGGGTAAATGGGGCTTCTCCCATTGGCATCCTCACTATGACCTAGTATGCCCATAGAACTGCAAGGAGCTCCTCCACCCAAGCGCCCATCCTATCACTAAGCTTTTCCTTGACTATCCCTATTAAAGTCTTGTTGGTTGCCTTTACCTACCCATAGGATTGGGGATGTCCCAGAGACGACTAATGGGACTTGATTCCCAAGTCCTAACACCAGTCTCATAATGGTCGGATCGAATTGTCCCTTGTTATCTAAGATGGTGCTACGAGGAATGCTAAACCTGTAGACAATGGCCTTCCATAGAAAACGTGTGATGTTGTTCATTGTGATTGTTGTCAATGCCTCGACCCCTACCCGCTTAGTGAAATAGTTTATTGTGACCACCACGAACTTCACTCTTCCTTTGCTCAGGGGAAGGGGGCCCACCAGGTTGACTTCCTACTGGGTGAAGGGCCAAGGCAAGGTGATGGATATCAGTTCTTCTGGTGGGTGATAGGGCACTCTCGAGTATTCTTGGCACTTTTTGCACTTCCGCACGTACTCTTCAACATCCTTCAGGGCATGAAGCTGGTAATACCCTGCTTGCATTACTTTACTTGCCAGCGCCTTTTCTCTAGAGTGGTTGCTGCAAATTCCCTCTTGTATTTATGCTAATATGTATTGGGCTTCTTCAAATGAGATGCACTTCTTATATAAAACGTCGTCGACTATGGTGTATCGTGCTACTCTGTTCTTGATCTTCCTAGCTTCCCACATGTTGTCGGGCACCTCATTGGTGTCTAAATATTTGATAATGTCTAGCGCCCACTTCGGTGCTCCTGCTTTGACCTCCATTACCTTGATCCCTATGGAGAGTGCCTCGACGGTCCTGAACACTGTCAACTCATGCTCTTCGCCAGGCCAAAGAACAATCCCTCATACTCTGCCTCATTGTTTGTAGTTTTAAATGCTAACTTGATAGTGTAGTTATGCTCTTTGCCCTCATCTGTTACTATATGCTCTCCCACCCCCCTCCAGCTCAGTAAGATGAGCTGTCAACAAAGACTTACCAGGGCTTCATGGGCTGTGCATATTTGGCCCCCTCGAGCAAGCCTGTAAACTCTGCTACGAAATTCACCAACACCTATCCCTTTATAGAAGTTTGTGGTGCGTACTCGATGTCGAATTCACTCAACTCCATGGCTGAGTTCATAAGGTGGCCTGAGGCATCCGGCCTTTGCAGAATCTTCTTCAGAGGGGTATCGATAAGGACTATGACTGGGTGAGCTTGAAAATACGGATGGAGTTTTTGAATGGTTACCACCAAGACAAAGGCAAATTGCTCTATGCATGGGTATCTATCGTCTGCTCCTCGATAGGCGTGGTTGGTGTAACACACGAGTCTCTAGACCCCACCATCGTCTCATACCAAGGCTAAGGAGACCTCCTATAGGGAGACAGATAGGTAAAAGACCAGAACCTCTCCGCATCTAGGTTGGCTAAGCGACGGAGGGTAAGTGAGATACTTCTTTAGGACATCGAATGCTCGGTCACACTCTTTATCCCAAGTTTGAGCCTTATGCAACACTTCGAAGAAAAGGAGGCACTTATCAGTGGACCTAAACATAAAATGATTAAGGGCCGATACCCACTGATGAGCTTCTGGACTTCAAGTATAGCTTCCACCTTCTCCAAGTTGGCCTCGATTCCTTGCATTGACACCACAAAGCCCAAGAACTTCCCCGACCCCACACCGAAAGCACATTTTTCCAAGTTCAAATTCATCTAGTACTACCTAAGTATTGCAAAGGCTTCTCAGAGGTCTTCCAGGTGTTGTTCGGGAGTTTCAATTTTGACCAGTAGGTCATCCACATGGACCTCCATGTTCCTCTCTATCTGATCTTTGAACATGTGATTGACCATCAGTTGATAGGTGGCCTCTGGCATCTTCAACCCAAATGGCATGGTCGAGTAGCAATATAACCCCTGTTAGGTGATGATAGACATTGTCTCCTCATCTTCTGGGTTCATGCGAATCTAGTTGTACATGGAGTAGGCATCCATGAAGCTCAGCATGAGATGATCCATTATTGAATCGACGATCAGGTTGATATAGGGAAGAGGGAAGCTATCCTTCAGGCGGCCCTTATTCAAGTCAGTGAAGTCCTCACACATCCTCTATTGGCCACTTGGCTTCTTTACCAGCACCATGTTGGATAGCCAGTCTAGGTAGCGGGCTTCTCATAAGAATCCCACCATAAGTAATTGGTCAACCTCTACAGCGATGGCAATGTTCTTCTATGAACTAAAGCTCATGCATTTCTATCTTACCCCCTGAGCCTTAGGTTCCACACTCAGGTGATGTTTGGGTCAATTCCTGGCATGTCCCCATGGTTCTAGGTGAAAACATCTCGATGCTCTGTGATGAACTACTGTAAGGCGCCTCTCATTTCGAGAGTCATCCCGGTGCCCAATTCTGGTGGAGGCTTCCAGGTGGCTTGGGTCCAATAGAACTAATTCTAGCAATTCATCTGGCTCCACCTTTCTAAGTGTGTATTCATCCCAAATCTCACCATCTGCTAGGGTGCACTTGGGTGGGGTGGAAGGACTCCTTACACGTTCTCCCTTTCTTCTTCGGTGCTAGCTCCGCCTCCAACACCATCAGAGCCTACACACTCGTGTGGGTTCGTGTTGTCTCTCAGCTCATTGGTGGCTCCATTGAGCGTTTCTCCTCTTGCTGTTTCATTGTCACGATCCTTGCTTCCATATTTATCGATGTTGCTTCTTCTAGCCCCCAAGTCATTTGAGAATAGGATGTAGTAGTCATACGAAGGACACACAAAGTTTATAAAGATCTCACAGACAGTGCCACAATTAAATTTGTGTTTTGCATACCTTTAGGCCGAGCTCTCAGCCACTCAGGTCTTTGGTTTTGGCCGTGGTGGTGTCCGAGTAGCCTCCAATTCCTAAGTCAGTATCATCTTAAAGTTTAGTGCCGGTAAGTAGAAAGTTCAAAGAGACTTCTTCATACCTGTAGATTGTCTTTTATACAAGGTTCCCGGAGGTCAATTGCCCATGCTCTGTGTCAGGACATATGTCACCTTAGCTGTCCCTTTAGTTAGAGATTTTTAATGCAGTGTGGCCCTCTGGGGTGGTGCAATGTATGAGGCGTGGCTTCCTATACTTTCTGCTCACTTGCAGGTGCTCTATTTTAGCTTCCTCCCCACTCATTCGTCAAAGGATCAAGGGCTCTTTGTGTTTACCGCTAGCCTAGCCATACAGGCCCTTTAATGCCAAGCACTTTTGGGGAAGGTTGGGGGGACGTGTCCCTTGCGTTCCCATCTTTAAGGACTTCCAACGTGATTGTGGGCAGGGGCCCTTAATGGGCCAATGGGCTATCTGGCCAACTTGGGCTCCCCGTATCTGGGCTTGCACTTTGGGCCTTAGGCCCCGAGGGGGAAACCCCCATACACTTCCTGTTCATAAATAATTAATTTTCTCTCTTACGAGAATTTGCATCTCTTTCATCTTGTTTAAAAAAGTAAACTCATTTTACTAGAGATACAACTAATCATATTGGACATAGAACATTTTGCCATCCAACTATAATTTTCATACAAAATAATAATACTACTTGTAACACCACCGTTATAATATTCATGTAACACTATTGATGTACTGGATATATAGATTTGTCTTTAAATTTAGAGTTTTTATATTTATAAACCGTTGTGGAGAATACACATTGTGGTTGGTGAGGAGGACACATCTTACATACCGCTTAGATGACAAGATTTCATTTATAAGAGATTTAATTTAATTTTTATTTTTATTTATGCATGCCAAGTCAACTATGTAGAAGGTACTCTCCACATGAAATGCCCGAAACAGTAAACACCTACTTTGTAGTTTAAGTAGTATTCTCATAATTAAAATTTATGCGTATATAAATATGTTAATAATAGTTTGTTGCAGTAGATAGGACCGAAAAATTAAAATACCATGGAAAAATTAAAGTTAGATGGACAAATTCTGTGATGCTCCCAAATTCTGCTTGGAATCGGATGGATATTTGAAGTATTGAGAGATGCAACACAAGATTACCTGCCCCCGTCCATGACAAATAAAATGCAATGTTCCTAACATACATCTAGCACTATACAATGTTCACAGCAAATAATTTCTTTCTTGAGCAATACTATGCACCAAACTAAAAACATCTCAAATACTTAACACATACTTCATACATAATGACCTACTAAACAACTGAGATCACAACAATAATCCAAAATGGTCGTGATCATAAGTGTGCTGGAGATTCAACTCCATAAGTACAAGTAGTAAAATAAGGTAACTACTATACTATCATCGACGTCGTACTATTTCCTGGTCGACCGTTTCCAGTTGGTCGATTCCCGATTCAGCTTCAGATCCTAAGACAAGATCTACTATTAGGGGGAATGGTAGTTTGGACTACCACAGTGAGATTTGATTACAAATTTCAACAAGTTAACAAAAAACCTCCACACAAGTTAATGATGCATGCATGGAAGTAAAAGCATAAATGTATAATCAAAGTCATAAGTAAGCATACCATAACTTGGCATATAACATAGCATAACTAATATGACTTGAACTAAAACATGAACTAAACTTGACTTGATATGACATGAACTTGATCTGAGGCTTGACTTCACATGAAAGTGAACATAACATAACATGAATATGAACTTGAATATAACATGAACGTGAACTTGGACATAACATAAACTTGGAATCTTGTTCATTAATTTAATTAACGTTACCATATGGGTGCTACATGGGTCCCTTTGAGCCATGTGTCCCTATCTATTATTGCATCACAACATAGGTATTTGCAGTAGCTGTGAATGCATCAACATATGTGCCACAATCACTGTGGAACACACATATTCTATGTGTCACAACTATTATGGTTGCACATAATATATGTGCCACAATTGTTGTGGACCACATGAATTGTTTGTGCCACAATTGTTGTGGACACACGTAAAGTGAAATATGACTCCATCGGCATTAGTGCCTAGTGCACTCTGGTGACTAGTTACTTAGGCTATTCACAACTTGTTGATTGTTCTTCATCAACCCATGGAATTTCACACTAATTTAGACACTCCAGTATGAACAAAAGGAGTTCCACTAGGATATTACCCATTTTAACACTTAGGGTCATGATTGACATGAATAACTTGACATAACTATTCTCGAAATACACAAATTGTATTCAAGATGAAAAGTGACATGAATACGAAAGGAGAGAAGCCCTGATGTAGCATAACATGATATGAACGTAAGTCGAAAGACATGATGTACTTAAGATAGAAATATTTCATAATATACATAACATTTAATAGACAACATTTCGTAATATGGCATAAATGTAGTAACAACATTTCATGACATGGCATATGTGCAACAAATGGCATAATGTAACATGACATATTGCAACATATAACAATGCATGACAGAATATATTATGTAACAGATAAATATTTCATGACAGAATAAATCATGTATAATAGATGAACATATAATGACGTGTCATGGCATGTCATATGTGATAACATACATACTGATTGAGCTACAATATTTTGATTATTTTGCAGTTAAATTCGAGCCAATCACACATTTCTTACTAGTAATTGAATGGGTTTGGCCTCAATAAATAAATTCTAACTCGATTGATAATAACCTAATTTTCTGATCTTAATGTCTAATTTATTACATGAAATTGAGGAATTTAATCATTGTGCACATGTGCAGGTGAGCTGTGCAAAAATTTCCACATGGAAGACACACGTTTGATGGACTTATGTGACTGAAAATGCAGCATAGCAAAGCAACTCATGTCGTTTAGCATTACATGTAACCAATTACATGGAAAAACAACTTGGACTCACATGGAAAAGTGGATGCTGGTTTGTTTTCAAGTGCACCTGCACATTGGACTTATCTTCAAACTGGACCCCACGGAAAAGCACTTTGGACTTACTCTACAAGCTGATCCTTCAACCTACGTCAAAAGCAAGCAAATTCACACCACCACATGGAGAAGTTTGGCTTATCTTCAGGACCCACCTTGACTCTTTCTTCAACTAAAGCACAACAATGTATCACATGGTAATATGCAGGAGGAGGTAGATTTTTGGCTCTACATGCATACTTATCTACAAAGTGGACCCACCTTGACTTTTCTTTCCAAAAGCACAACACGTAAATCTATCTTCAAGTGGTCTTCAAGCACCTGCGTCAAACGAAAAGCAATGCTTTTTCCCTTATCTTCAAAGTGGACTCGTCTCCTAAAGGCATAACACCCAAATCACGAAAATATGCAGAGAAACTTTTGACTACAAGCATGCTTACTTCTCCTAAAAGCATAACAAGTAAATCACAAAAATCATCTTGAAGACCACGACCACCTGCGTCAAAAGCAAATTCAGCTTCACCCTTCACGTCCAGCCCGTCTTGCCCCTGTTACTCACCGATTGGACTTACTTCACAACAGCTTCATCTGGACGCATGGTCTTCAATCTACAGAAAGTTTATCCCATCAAAACAACGGATGGAAGCACCTTAAGAAAAGCTACTCTTTCCCTCCTTGGACATACAACCCCTGCTCCATGGGAAAATTAACTGACATACAGCCCCTGCATCAAACGAAAATCACGCCAGCTCTGGCCTAAAACACAGATGAAAATTCAGACTTGTATGGGGTCTCTTCGGGTTTTGAAGAAATGAAAGGCAAAGAGCAGCTTTTCTCTATTGGGAAGACGCAGCAAGAGAGTCAAGAATTTGAGCTCTGTTGGTCCAAATCACATAAAGGCAATGTTGTGGTTACCAGAAAAGTGAGAGAAAATGGAAGGGGGAGCATGCACTCGGTGGTTTTTGTTGGAGAATTCATCAGACTTCGGAACCCACTTTCTTTTCTCCTTTCCATGTTTTCAGTTTTTACATTTCTTTTGCTTTGTGTTTGATTCAAGCTTTTATTTACATTTCATCTACATTAAATTGTTCTCATTCAGTTTATTTTCAGTTCAGTCGAATACTTTCAGTAGCTATTACGTTGAATTCATTTTCATTCGTATGTGATTTTTTTCTATAATTGCCAGTCATCTTCACGCCACTCTTACCTGATTTATGATGATTGCTTGAAATTGTTTGGACCTTTACGTTAGATTTTCTTCATTGGAGTTGATTAGTCTAAGTAGTGTAATTTTTTCTGGTTTAGATTGAACTCTATTGGATGGAAAATAGTGGCTTTTGGGTTGGCACACATGGTGTTTGATATGTCCCTTAAAACGTAAACTTCGTGAACTTCCTTTTATTGCTTGAAAACATTGGATTAGATGACATTGATGAATGTGGTTTAGCTTCTTAAGCGAGGATAATCATAATTTAATCAATGCACGTTCACGAATCCATTTAATGTATGGAAGCAATTGAAGTAGTGACAAGGTGCATTAGAGTTTAAATTATTACTTGCTAGCTAAATATTTCATATTCTCCACTCATATTAGTACTTTATTTTACTCACTTTTCTTGCATATTTTTAGCACTCATTCACCATCTCATGCAAAAAGGAAAGGACGGCATTTTTTATAATGTCCACAAAAAAATTATTTCTCATTCTGAATATCATCGTAAATAGCCTTAGTTAATAATTTTATTTTAATTTCAGTAGTGAATGAATTTGCATTTTAAACTAATCGTTCCTTGAGGAAATGACTTAGGGACTTCCCTATTACTACTTGAAAACTCTTATACTTGGGAGTAATTCTAAAACAATTGCTTGGTGAGAAGGGGTCGAGTAACCCGTAAGCCAAAACTCACCCAAATAATCCAACGGAGGTGAAGAGGCGTGTAAGCCTAGCTCGCCTTGATGACCGTCGCACTCGGCGAGAGGGGGCCGAGTGGTGCATAAGCCAGAGCTCACACTTATACTTTGAAGGAGGTCGCGCGGTAAGAGAACATATGCACCTTGTTGACCCTTGCACTTGGCGAGAGGGGGCCGAGTGACGCATAAGCTAGAACTCGCCTAAATACCTTGACGGAGGCCGCACAGTTAGATCATATGGGAAATTTGACCACCCTCCCAACTAGGATCTATTTGGAGGAAAGGAATGACATGATCTCAAAATAGAAGTGTTCAAATGTAATCCTTAAACACATGTATACCACATTAGTAGTGTTAAAACTTCATAAATTTAAGAATGTCTAGAAGCCCCTCTTATCTCAAGTTTTTAAATGAGTGATCATGGTCTTAATAATTCATTTTTAGGATAATTGGAGCATAAGATAGGTGTAGCCTGGATAGTGAAATGAGATAAGGTGATTTTAGATGAAAGTTGAAAGTTGAAGAAAAAATTGTTAGAATATTATTTTTTAATATTATTATTGTTTTAAGATTTGAAAATTTTGAATTGTTTATTATATTTGTGTGGAAATTTGAAAAAATTGTAATGATAAGATGAGATTAGATGAAACCATTTATGTATCCAAACGAAATGGTTGAGTATTAAAAAAGTCAATGGAGTTTGCCTTTTAGTTAGATTGATCCATATTGATATACAAGGTTTTCAATGCCAAGATCGCCTCAATTCATTTCAAATCAGTTATTGATATGATCTACTATTTTTTCAATTTTTCATAAAAATTTACACCTATTTCAAATTACAGAAATGATAGAATGTCGCCCTAAGTGTACTGCTCAAAATGACTGCTCATCAATTTAATTTTGTTTTTACTTAGTGATTAATGAAGTGAATTTTTGTATATTAGTGTATTTTTTTTTAATATTTAAATATGTAAAAAAATTATGAAAAAAAAAAATAAACAAGTACATTTGTGCTAGGTGGCACGCCCAGTGGTCAATGTTGGGCGGCAGCTTAGCAATACTCTTCTAATTATTTCTTATACTCAAATACATATTTCAACCTATTTACATTCAAATACATCTTAATAAAATTTAAAAAAAAAAACATTACTATTTACAAATTAACTCAAATGATCTAATATTACCACAACATCCAAACGTAGCTAGGACATTTGCCCCTTGTACATTCAACTTAATAAATTTAGACACTTCATTAGCCAACTGTTAATAATTTTCTTAAAGCTCGACGTTACAACCAATGTATTAGAGTACTAACATTGAATTATCCGAATGCCAGTAAAATCTCTCAAATGACTAATATCGCCTAGAATTGGCCTATAATGGATTAAACATCATGTGCTCATCAAAGTTTTGATTTACAGTAATTTAAAATAGTTTATTTAGTGTGTCCTTTGGCAGAACTATCCTAACTTTTTAAGGTTTTTTTCTCTAAGCCGAACGACTCTTCTTCTTTGGGTTTTTTATTTTTATTTTTTTATATTTCCACACATTTTTCTTTCCTTTTTCTTCACGCAAGTCAGTCTGGTTACTCTCGTTCAAGTAATGTTACGTATAATTATGGAGTACGTAAATGTCATGCAGTTAATTTAAAAAAGAGTGAGATCTACTATTAAATAATTAATTTTTTTATATAGATTCTTTATTTATTCACTTTGTTAAAAGTGATTGTGTGACACTGTAAAGTTAAGATTTCAACTATCATTTCTCTTCTCATTTATGTCAAATTAACGAAAGCAAAATTAGTGTAACCATCACATTTTTCATCCGATCATCAATCATTCCTTCTCAAATCTTCTCAATAATCCAGTAGACATATTCGTCCTCTACTTTAATTAAAAAAAACATATATATAAAAACGAAAAATTTTTTTTTTTTGAAAGATAGACCATTCATTCATTAGATCAAATGTTGAATACAAAGAGGATAATTCTCAATCAAAATGTTGTCATCCAACCACAATAAAGCATGCTTGGCCAAACAGTGAGCAATGACATTGCCATTCCTAGAATTATGTCTGATAGACCAGTTGCTGGTCTTTGAGAGAAGTAGTTTGATATTCTTGATTATGAGGCTAACTGAGCTCCAGCTTTCCTCTGAGTGCTTTACTGCCTTGACTACAACTAAGGAGTCACCTTCAAGCATGACTTGGTTTAAGCCCAGCTCAACATAAAAGGATGTTGCTCACAGGGCAGAAACTGCTTCCCCAAGCATGGGATCCGGGGTCATTAGTTTGCTTGACCATAGAGTAGCTATAATGTAGCCATTAGAGTCTCAGATTACCACTCTGATTCCAACCTTTGAATTTTCCTTGTCTATAGCTGCATCCCAATTAGTTTTGAAAACCCCCAGGGCAGTAGAGACCCACTGGTTTCCAGCTTACTCTCGGTTCTGCTGCCTTCTGCACTCTGATTTCTTGCCATGATCTAAGGAAAGATATCTCGACCTTAATCTTGTTAGAGATTTGGGTTGGGGAAGTGAAGGAGTTCTCGAATACATAGGAGTTCCTTCTGTGCCACAAGAACTTAGTAGTGATAGTCACTTCACAAATTTCCTCTGGAGAAAGTTGGCCCAACATAAGTTTAAGAAGTTCTCTAAAAGGGCCTTCTATGATACTTAGTTTTTGCAGTCTCCTCAAGCTTAAGTACCACACATCTTGTGCTACCCTGCATGACCAAAGGGCATGAGAAACTAATTCAGGAGTATTGAGACAGAGAGGGCACATGGGAGAGTCCACCACTTTCTTTTTATGCAGATTGAGATTCGTAGGGAGGACTCCTGAGCTACTCTCCATAGGAAGGATTTTATCCCATTAGGAACCTTGAGACTCCACAGCTTGTCCCAGAATTTTGAGCCAGGGTTCTGCCTAGAGGACCATCCCAGCCTTTCCTCACTCATTGTACCTTACAAATGGTAGGCACTACAAATAGAGAAATTGCCATTACTTGAGCACCTCCACCAGAGAACATCTTGGTTTTTACAGGGACTAATAGGCATGTTACAGATCATCCTCGCCTCTTCATCTAAAAAGATTGAGTAAATTAGGGGAAGGCCCCATTGCATGGTTTCTGAGTTGATGAGTTGAGCTACTATTGCCTCATGGTGTAGTATGCTTACTGGGGATTGGATTCTATAGGATGAATGCCTTGGAAGCCATTTATCAAGCCAAATCCTAATCTTATTACCATTGCCTACTTTCCATAACAACCCTTCCTCTAGTATAGGCCTAGCTATTAGGAAGCTTTTCCAAACATAAGAATCTGTGACTCTCTTCTTGGCTGATAAGAAGTTTGAGTTGGGGTAATACTTGGCTTTTAGCACCTGTGTAGCAAGTGAAGACTGGTTTTGGATGAGTCTCCAAGCTTGCTTAGCAAGTAAAGCAAGGCTGAACTGTTCAAAGTCCCTGAATCCCAATCCCCCTTTAATCTTGGATTTCCCCATAGACTTCCAGTTGATCTTATGAATTTTGGATCTGTTTTCCTTTTAACCCCACCAGAAGGATTGCAAGAGTTGGTTAAGTCTTCTTAGAATGACTTTAGGCAACAGAAAAATGCCTATACTATACGTGGGAATGGACTATAATATAGATTTTGGCAAGATCTCTTTGCCTCCTTAGGACAACATTTTGGTTTTCTAGTTGGTAATTTTGCCTTTGATTCTGTCTAACACTGAGCTAAAGGCCTTCTATTTATTCCTTCCAACATAAGATGGTAAGCCAAGGTATTTATCAAAAGCTCCAGATGCTTTGATTCCTGCTAGCTCTAAGATAGCCAGTTGTGTATCTTGTATGGTATTACTACTGAAGAAAATGGAGGTCTTCTCAAGGTTAAGACACTGCCCAGATACCAATTCATAAGTGTTCAGGATATGATGCAATCTACTTCACTCCTCTGGGTTGGATTTGCAGAATACTATACCGTCATCTGTAAAAAATAGGTGAGTGACTCTCATGGCACCTCTTGCAACTGGTATGCCTATTATTACCCCTTGATGCTCAACTTGATTCAAACAAAAGGTTAGTAGCTCAGAGCAAATAATAAAGAGGTAAGGGGAGAGGGGATCTCCCTATCGGATGCCTCTTGTAGGTTGGAAAGAGGCTTGAGGGACTCCATTCACTAAGATTGAATAGCCTACTGTTCTAACACAATTCATCACTAACTCCACCCAGGTGCCATCAAGGCCCATTCTAAGCATCACAGTCTGTAGAAAACTCCATTCTATCATGTCATATGCTTTGCTCATATTGAGCTTGAGAGCCATGTACCCATTATGCCTGCCTTTAAGTCTGTGTTTCATCGAGTGCAGAAGTTCATAAGCCACAACCACATTATTTGAAATTAATCTCCATAGAACAAAGGCACTCTGAGTAGAAGATATTACACTAGGCAAGATAAGTTTGAGTCTGTTTGCAAGCACCTTAGCAATGATCTTATAAAAGACATTGCATAGACTAATAGGTCTATAGTCAGCTACAGACTTGGGAACTTTCTTCTTTGGTATAAGAGAGATGAAAGTGTGGTTTATGTCTTTGAACCCCACCCTTGTATTCAGGTATTCTGTGACTGCCTTAGTAACTCCTTTACCAATAATTGGCCAATTCTGGTGGTAGAAGATTGCTAGAAACCCATCAGGTCCAAGGGAACCTAATGGGTTGATATCAAAGATTGCACTTTCAAAATCCTCTTTGGAATAAGGTCTGGTTAAGGATCTATTCATTTCTGTGGTAACTCAAGGTTTAAAGGATTGTAGGAGGTCAAAAGTACCTCCTACAACAAAGGTAGAGAACAAGTTCATATAATAGTCTTGAAAGGCCTGAGCTATTCCCTCTTGGTTATTGACTGATAGACCTTCCTCATTGGCAATACTCCTAATGGAGTTCACCTGTTTTCTGTGTGAGGCACATTGGTGAAAATACTTGGTGTTCCTGCCTCCTTCCTTGAGCCACCTTTGCTTGGCCCTTTGACACCACTTCATTTCTTCATCCTCTAGTAGTTTGTCCACCTTTGTCTGTAATTGTTTGATTTGTTCATTGAGTTGTCTAGTATTAACTTCCTGCAGCACCTTAAGCTCTCTCTTTTCTGTGTAAGCTTCCATTTGTGTTCTTTGAAGGTATCCTTGCTCCAAACTTTTAACTTGTCTCTACACACTTTAAGGCCTTCTCGAGAAACAGCAACCTATGGACTATAAGACTAGCCTTGAAGACAGGCTTGTTGGATAATAAGGCCACATTCCTCTCTCTTACCCCATGCTGCTTCATATCTAAAAACCCATGGACTACAGATTTTTTCTAAACCAGGATTTGAACAAGTAACAAGAATGGGGTTATGATCAGAGCACTAAACTGGTAAGACATGAACTGAGTTGAGTTTCTAGAGGTCCAACCATTCCTTGTTAATAAAAGCCATGTCCAAACAGGCTTTTGTAAAGTCTTCTGTTGCACCAAGTATACCTAGAGCCTATAAAGCCAACATCCACTAGGGCATTGCCACAACTCTCCCTACCATGGGCGAGGCCGTGACTCTATACCTGTTCTATCCCTATTATATTTGTATATCATTTCATGCCTATATATATATATATATATATATATATATTTATAAAGTAAATAATACGTGACGAGCTCGAACGCATCACGCATGTACTCTAAAGTTCTAAGCTAATACAAAGGAAACACCTGATAGACATTCAATTTAACATTTATTCATAAAGGACTCTCGGAGTCCATCATTCATTCATCTAGCATAACCAATTTAAAACAAAAAGAGACTCAGTCCCTATAGTTCATACAAAAAGGAAGTTAAGTTAAAATATGAGGGGTTACCATCACCCCATCATAAAATTTACATCATACCCAAATGTACCTTGTCTAAAGGTTAACTCAAATAAACATTCCTAAATGGAACCCATCCTCAAAACATATAAACCATAAGCCATCACCAAAAGAACCGAACCAACAAGGGACTACTAAACATCGGCCCCTCCTCCTTGGTACTGCCCAGCTCCTCAGCCTCTCCATCAATACCTGGACGTTTAAAACATAAACACAAAATAATTCTAATACTCAGTAAGTAGTACACCATGCTGTTAACTTACGAAGCATCTAATATTTTCTTTTGAAAACATGTATACATAAACATTTGCTGATTTTGACGATGCTTTCATGCATAAACAATTTAAGAAATAACTCATATCTTCATGCATAACTTTTAAGCAATACTTCATGCATGACATTTAAGAAACACTTTTATGCATAACATCTACTTTTATATTTCACTTTCCTTTGGCCGGCACACGATTACGCCCTATGTGTTGAGGTTAGTGGTCTTTTGGACCTGGACACCGCCCTTGGCCATAGGTTAGGAATCCCTTTCAGTCAGGGGGCAACACTGGGTGCACTACCAGTACTACTTACTCGGCATTGTAATCTGCCCAATCCTTAGGTACACCCTTTCTATTCATATGGCCGTTACGTAACTTCATACATTAACCTTCATTTCATTTCTTTTCTTTCTTTACAGTCAAACATTTTCATTATCTTTTCTTAGTTTGATGCATATGCTTTTATTTTGGAAAAAGAGTATTTCTTGTCATACTTACATATAAATAAGGCATTAGTTCTTTGAGAGAGCATGAATGAAAATCTCATGACTTAGAACCTACGTGCATGCATTACTATATACACATACACACAATTATAATTGATAGGGTGCTTAACAGGGCTACCAAGAATGGCTTGTACATAATATAGATTTATTTACCCTTTCTTTAGAAGAACATTTACAATAAGAGAGAGATATTTTTTCATGAGAGAATTTTGTATAAGAGCATGGTCATAGCTACTTACCTCGATATGCCTCGATACCTCCAACGTCAATATGTCCTATTCCAATTAAATAATAAGTATGTTAATACTCATCCAACATCCTTTATGCCTCCCTTTAAATGAGAAAGCCAAATATTATAAATTTAACGTCTCTTTCTACCCTTAGCATTACCTCAATAACTAACCTCTCATCTAACCCTTACAATAGTAACATAATTAATACTAAAGCATGCTAGATGTCCATAAAAGACCATTTGGGTATTTTTTATGGAAAAGTAGTTGAAGAATCATGGGCTTAACAAAATCTAGTTGATTTAAGCTTACTTTGGAATTAATGAAAGTAAAGGTTCAAATTTGGAAATTTCTCAAAAATGGCTAAAAATTGATTTAGGCATCTCAAATAGGCTAAATAATTTCTAAGAATCATGCCCCTTTTTAAAATAGTTAATTGTGTCCCATATTAGAAGGGCTACGTTGCACATAAGTGGGCTCTTGGGTTGGTAGGAAATAAATTGAGAAGGAGCAAAAGCCAAGGACGGCTTTGGGCATAAACATAGGGCATTTATAAAATTTTTCTACTTATTGGACAGCTTACACACTCTAGGACTTTTGCACAATTAACATTTTACTTCTAGTACCAACTTAGGCCAAAAATCTAGTAACATAAACATAATAAATAAACTAGTTAACATACATTATTTAGTTAAGTATAACATATAAAATAGCAAAAATAACCCATTAAGTAACTTAAAAATCTTTAGCATCAAAGTTTATAATTTAATCATTTAACGCCCCTTTTAAAACAAGTTTATAGGATTACATACTACCATGATAAATCTAAACAGCTCTAGAATCCTAAGACAGAAAACATAACACCATCTCCAAAATAAAACCCACGGCACCAACACTCATACCAAGAATTATTCCAAGAGTCATCTAAGATTTAAAACAAGTTCGTTTGTTAAAAACTCACTTTATTTCTAAATATATAAAACACAGCACCAAAACAGCCCCCATACATATTCGGTTAAGCCAAAACAGGGCGCATATATATATGAAAATCACAACATAAAAAGATACAAAAAAAAGTTTGAAACACAAGTGTTCCACATGATTCGGTTAGCCTCAAATAACATCCCAATCAACTAGAGTTTGAGTTAGGGTTTATACCTTTGGTGAATCCCTTCCAAAGCACAAAAATGATGAAGAAAATAGGTGATTTCGACTTAGTGGATTAGAGAAAAGACTAACCCTTTGCTGGAAACCCAAAACGGAAATATATATATGAGATAAGCCATGAAATTCGAAACCCACATATAAACCATACTAAAGAATAAATCAAGAGCCTCTCTCCTTCAATTTTTCACCTCTTAGAAGATGAAAACAAACTTTGAATTCCAGGCTATGAACAAACCTAAAAATGGGTATGGAAGGAGTGTATGACACGATTTGAAGAAATGGAGAGAAAGCCTTCATTCTTCTTGAATTAGAAGATGAAAAGAAGAAGAAGAGAGGAAGAAGGAGAAGATGCTGGCATGGAGAGGAATAAGGAGAAGTGTTTTCTTCTTTGGCTTGTGACCGACGGGTTGGGGAAAGAAAGAGTTGAGTCTTGGTCAAATCCTCCCTTGGAAGCTTGAGGAAGACGGCTTGGATTAAAAGTAAAAAGATATTTACTTCACCTACCAAGTCCAATGGTAGAAATCAAATGGGGCTATTTCTTAAAATAACAATTTGAGGGCTTTAAGGGAAAATATTGTAAAGTCTTAAAATCATACCCTTAGTTTATTTTAATAACCCCCTTAAAATAAAAACATATCCATCTAATAATAAAATAATAAAAATCTTTATCTTAAAAATATTTAACTTAAAGAATAAATAAAATGACATAAGGACCTACGTAGTAAGACTCGGATATTATATGCACACTCTTCAATGACTGTCCAGAAAGCTTCCATTTGTTGATAGGGTCTAGCATAGGATCCAAGTTGTTCATATTGTAGGAGGATTTCATTGAAATCCCCCATACATAGCCAAGGACTATGAATGTGGGAGTGAATAAGTCGAAGTAAATTCCAGCTTTCTTTCCTCTTAGCAACAACTGGTTGTCCATAAAAACCAGTGACAATCCACCTTTTATCCTTTGGTGGAGAACGTATGGACAATGAAATATGGTGGTTTGAGTAAGAATCCAATTCAGCTTCCACCTCTTTCTTCTAGAGGAAGGCAAGAGTCCCACTTCTTCCCACGCAGTCAACTATAAAATTGTGATCAAAATTCATTTTATTTCTGATGCTTTCAATTCTTTCTCTTTTATACTTTGTCTCACACAAGAATACTAACTCTGGACTCTTATTCTTCACCATAAGATGAAGCTCATGAACTAACCGTGGGTTCCCAAACCCTCGGCAGTTCCATGCTAGGTGTTTCGTGGGGACTGGTCAGCAGCTGCCGCCATGCATACTAGCTTAGACCTCTACCTGGTCATGATGAGTCTTGGAGGGGTCTCACTAGGCCTCTTCTTCTGCTTGGGCTTGCTAGTCTCCCTCATTGGTAGATCACTTGGGCCATGCCTCTGGCCCTCCTTTTCCATGTGGGCCCTCTTTTAGTTGGGACAGCTTTCAAAGGCTTGAGAGGAGAGGTTTGGGTGGGAGAGCTAACTTGAGTTTCTTCCTTATCTGGGCTACCAGACCCGAGGGAATTGAAAACTAGGTGGGGGGAAATGGTTGGTGAGTCTATCCTTGACTCGATAGGCTCTTCTAGGTGCATGTCAACATGAGAATGGGGGGCTTGAGAATAGTTGGAGTTACCTAGTTTGAGAGCCCATGCTTTCTTGTAGCACCAAGCGTGTTGCCCATTCTCAAATAGGAACTCTGAGATTGGTAAGTGTCAAAACTTTCTCTATCAACGTGATTGGAAGTCTCAGCACAAGTACCTTTTGCACCACTCCCCAGCCCATAATCCTCATACTTATTAGGTTCCTTTCTTTTTTGGCACCAATCTCCTGAGCCTTCAGATTAAGCTTTCTTCTTGATGTAGGATAGGGAACTTCTCACCTGAGGACTAGCACGCAACCAAGAACCATATTGAGCTCCTACTCCTTCCCGTAATCTTCCATCTTGCGAAGGGTTTGGGCATGTAGGGCAAAGATGCTTATCACCCCACATTGGAAACAAAATAATGGCAAACATTCTTACTTAAACAGAATCCATAAACGTTGTGCCCCCATGTTGATAAATCTACCTCTTAACAAAGGTTTAGTAATGTTGACTTGAACTTTCACCCTAAGGAAATTGCCCCACACTAATCCGCCAGCATCAACATCCACAGCTAAAACATCTCCCATTGCAGCACCTAGTTTCTCTTCCATTGTTTTGTTCATTCCTACAAATGGAAGGTCATGGAGCTGTACCTAGAAAGTTTATTTTAAGAAAGAGAAATCTTTGCGCGTCAGGCATCCTTCATAGTCTTGTAGGCAGACAAGGAATCTGTCAAACGACCATGGGTGTCTCGACAAGACCTTGTCTTCTCCGTGATGCTTTGAAACTCTAAAAAAAACTTATTGGGCCCAAGATCCTTAAAATAAACTTGTCCTGTTGCTTGCCAAACCTTACTCATCGTAGCTCGAAATGTGCCTTTGTTCACCTCCTTCTCAGCTACAATCATCGCTCCTATACATCTCTTGCTCTTTTCTCTAAACAACAATATCTCCTCTTGAGAGATGAGAATCTCTTGTTTCTCTGCCTCCGTAAGACAGAGGCCGTCATACAAACTCAAAAGTTCATTTGCCATGAGACTTAGGATTGATCTTAGTGCTGCACCAATATAATGAAGACTTGGAACGAAAAAAACTATGAAACAACCTTCTCAAACTCTTTGGACTGAGTCCAAGAGGGAACCTCTAAGTTTCAAGAAACTTAGAGAGAAAACCACCCCACCTTTCTACAGAGAGAGGGTACCTCCTTCACACAAAAAAAAAAAAATCATATTTATTATATAGAGTTTAGAAAGACAATTCGGTATAAGATTATATTTTAAATAGAATAGGCAAAAGATAAAAAATACTTTACTAATGAGTAGGCCTGCAACAAGACTCGGTTAAGCCACTTTTGGGCTGACCCAACTTGAATGGATCGGGTAAAAATTTTCGATTTTTTTCCCTTTCCCAAGCTCTTCTTCATCTTCTTTTCATTTCTCAGTCTTGTTTCCGCTGATCTCCTACCCGGTGCTCATGCATTGCCCAAGAACCCATGCCCCACGTCAACTCCAACTCAATCCTCGTTAAAAAAATTGTCTTTTTTGTTAAAAAATAGGCAATTCTCTCAGCAATCACTAATTACAACTTGTTTTAAAGGAGAAAACGGAATAGAATTTAATTAAAAAAAAGTATAATTTATATATTAGGAAATGAAATTTAAGAAAGGGAAAATGTTAATGATGTTCCAAAATGTTCATTAATTTACATTCATTTTTATTATATACTTATTAATAATGCTATTTCTTTTTCATTTCTATTCTTTCAAAACTCACCAACCAGTTGACGGTGAGGGAGAGAGTATCCGGGGGATCATAAAAAGACACCAACTTTTAGTTATCTTAATTATTTCTTTTTTTTAGCACATGTCATTTTAAGCAAATTGTAGCATATGATTATAAAAGTAAATCTACAAAATGGCGTGCCTTAATATTATATGTTAAATTATAAAACTACTTTTATTATAAAGTATAACTAGCATATCATAACTTCATATGAAACCACATCAATTTGTAAATTTACTTTTATGGAATATTTTTATGATGATATCACATTTCTTATAACAATTTACTTACGCGAGAACTAAAATGATCAAAATTTTAAAAAATAAGAAGTTAAATGTTCAAAATTAGAGTATAAAATTCAATTTGTACAAAATACAGTATTTTAACAAAAACTGCATCATGTCCTAAATTAAGTGAGATTGAATTTTGTAATGAGAAATTCTATTTTTAAGCTGATGTGTAGATCACAACTAATAAAATGCTTGCTTGACAGTTTACACAAATAAATTAGTTAAATAAATTCATCCGACAAATGTTGCAATATCATAATTTTCCTCCATTCTAAATATTTATTATGCCTAGTAAAATTAAGTGACCTGCATGGATAAGCCCATATGAGTCTAGGACAAGCGTTGGAAACTTGAAAACAATCTCTATTGACAGATGACTCAAAAGTATATGGCCCTTTTCTAGTAGGGTGTTTTTTCTTGAGGTTTATTCATTCATTTACATAAAATAATTAAATGTTATGTTGTCACTTTCTTTAGCTTTGAGTAGTGTTATTTAGTATTAATGTGGTTTTATCCTCACGAAAAATTATATTCTTAATTCAGTTCGTAGGGTATTTATAGTAAAGTGCTTATATCACATCATCTAATTTAGAAGATAAATCTTAAAATTTGATTTGTGATGTGGATGATGTACTCTATACACCGACTTGATAATAGAATAATTGTATTATCAGCGTGTAAAAGTCAACATAAATGGAGTTGATCCTCCTTTTATAAGCCCTTTTTTAATCATTTTCCTCTTGTTTAGGGGCTCTTAGCAAATCACATGTCTATGCCAATTTCCCATGTCTTCCATATCAAGATCTTGGGCTGATTTCGAGGTAGCAATCCATCACATAGGGCTTAATCTCCGGCCACATATTATGCTAGTTAGGCTATCCATCAATTTATTTTCCTACCACTCTCAGGCTATACTTTTTAATGGGCTTGGAAAGCGTAAAACTGATGAGAACAAGACAAAGGGAATCATACATGGGCTTGGAAAGCCTAATTACTGCATTGATGTTAGAGGTGATGGAGGCCAAACATTAAAACACTAGTATTTGATTAACGAAGTACAAGTGAAATCATATATTTGCCCCATTTGTCCCAAAAATACCTACATTCGATTAGCCAAATAAATAATTTTATGACTTTGAGCTACAATAATCTCCTATTGATCATATTTGGCCTTGCACGGTAAATAGACTAAATGAATATTTTATTCAAAAATATCCCATCCAACTACCATCCCTCCCATTTCCCTTATATTTCTGTGTGCCTTACCCGAGCCTAGCCTTTCTCTCCCTCCTCTTTGTCGTGGCAGTCTTCCTGTTCTCTCCCAGCGTAGATCGGCTCATCCTAGGAGTGGAAAGACATCAATAAATAAATAAATAACAGACAAATAACAATGATCTCTCTCTCTCTCTCTCTCTCTCTCTCTCTCTCTCTCTCTTACATAAAAAAAGGTCACTCATTTCATAACTATAGCTTCTTAACATATGCTTTGTTGGCCATTTTATTTTCAAAACACTCCTCATAAAACTTTCATATATTGCTTGTAGGTCATTCTCATACTCGGAGACAACCTCATGCTTAGACATATTGTCACTGCTATAATCGTTGCCTCCAATAGAATAAGCAAAAGCCATGAAATTGATACTTTCCTCAGATGAAGAATTCTTAGATGAGTCACTTGACTTGGACTCATTGTCACTCAATGAAGCTATTGTTGTTCCTTTGGCTTTCTTGTAATTGGGACACTCAATGCGAACATGTCCAAAGCCATGACACTCACGACATTGTATACTCGATGGTACCTTATCCTCGGAGATTCTAGTATCTATCTCAGAAACTCTTAACCCTACTAGTTGAACTAGGGCTTCCCTTAACCTTCTTAAAAACTCTCCTATTCATTTCTTGGTTCGTACCCTTTCTAGACATGAACATTTTCTTGGAATTTCTAACAAAAAAAGTTATGCCCTCATCACACATTATATACCCGTTAGATGATTAATTAGACTCTTTTCTAATTGTTTTGAAGTCAATAGAATTATTTTTCTTTAGTTGGGGCAATGTGTATTCATAGGTTTGAAGACGGCCTACCAACTCTTCAATACTTGTCTTTAATGTCCTCTATTGTTGTGACCTTGAGTTGAAACATCTTTGGTAAAGATATGAGAACTTTTCTAACTATCCCATTTTGGGGGATCTTTTCTCTTATTTAAAACTTGAATTTACAATATCATTGAGTTGAGCATAAAACTAATTGAAAGTCTCGTCGTCTAGCTTTTTTATTTTCTAAAACCTATTGTTCAACATTTGAAATTTATAACTTTTCACTAATCTTGTTCCTTCTCATGAGTGACCTCTAATATTTCTATACATGTTTGCTATTTCACACATTGATATTCTCTTAAATTCTTAAGAAGAAATAGCCATAAACATCACATTTAATCCTTTACCATTCCAATTACACTCATTGATCTCATCTCTAGACCAACTATGGATATCTTTGGGAACTTCTACACCCCCCAACAATTGAAATAGGTCTTTTTCATCATTTTTCTATGATCACCCACACTTGTTCATCTATTATGTTAAGAAAAGCTCTCATTAGAACTTCCCAATAGGAGTAGTTGCTACCATCAAAGTAAGGGGCTAAAGAAAGGGATTAGGACCTATCCATTTTAACCACCTAATGCATGATCATACTCATAAACTGAATCATAACTGAGTGAACCCTACTCTAATACCAATTGAAAAATCAACGGTTCAGATCCCAATATACCTAGAGGAGTAAATAGTTGTTTTCTAAATTCACTAAACTATTTTAATTTATAATCAATCAATCAAATCATAGTAAATATTCAACACATTAATTTTGATAACGAAATGGAAACCCATTTTTAGAATATTTTCAAACCCTAAAATCACTCTAGGTGTAAGTCACCACCTACAATCCATAGAAATTATGTTTGTTACAACCAATCTAGAAAAACTTTACTAGACCCTTGAAGTAACTAAATTTGGCTTGTAACTCCACAAGTATTGCACTCGATCTTCGTACCTTGGCATCTCCAAACCACAAGCCTCTCCATATTTCACCACGAGCATCGACTTGATTTCTGCACCTAGGCAGCTCTAAAAATCGTTAATGCTAATGAACACGTCCACACCAATGGACTCAAAAATACTCGAGCATCAGTACAATATGATGGAGGTTTGTTTATTAAGAGATAATTGATCTTCAGTGCGCAATGAATCTCTTTAGGATTTTCTCTTAAGAATATAATGATATTGTAATACCCAATTGTGCAAGTTTAAGAATAAAACCACTTTTAGGAATTTTCAAGGAAACCAGAGTACTACCACTGAACCTGACTTAAATATATATATATTTTTTTCTAAAGGAAGTTCCAAGTACAAAGATTCCTTATAATAAATAGAGTCATTTTGTATTAAAATACTGAAATCATAAATGAGATTACACAAAAGCATTTATTAAAATTTCTCAAAGTCTTTGTCATAAAAATTATAGCTTAAAATCTTTGTATATGATCCATGTCACATTCACGCCTCCCTCGGCTAAGTCTCGTCCTACAACTCTAACTTCATAAAAATTTTGACCTGGGGTGATTTAAAAATATAAAAATAAACTAAAAATAATTCGATGACTCGATAAAAAACTCATCATAATGTAAACATACTTAACATAAGGTTTTTATAAAATATTTCATACTGAGAATTAAAATCATGACTATTCATAAATATGCTAATGATATGCATAAGTTATCTTGGCTTATCTGACTTAACTTACTTATCTTACTGGCTCACACACTTAACCCTGTGTGCAAAGTTGTACACCGGTCTCACATCACGTGACTGGAAGGAGAGTCACTAATAGTATTCTAACATACTATGGTAGACCATGCTTAGGTCCATGGTTTGTACGTCCACCCATAAATTTGCATTGGTACCATGCATCTAAATAAACATCTGATTAACTGTTCTGAGTTTACATTACACTTGATCTTATGAAAGCTTATATGTCTTATGCAACGTGAGATGCATGGATGCATAATACATACACAGCTATAATATGCAAAATGAAATGTGATGAATGACACATGCTTACAAATATCATGACATACATAATATATAAACACTGGTTTTAAAAAAATTGGCTTTAATAATAATAATATATATAAATTGTTAACGTATGCTAGTCATAATTTATGATCAAGCTACTTATCTGGTAGTGTTGTTTTCTAAAATTTTCGATACAAAATCGATCACGGTGCTAGACTGGGAAGTTTATAGTTGTGTAAAGGGAATTCTGTTATGGAAGGGGAGGATATTATGGATGGTAAGGTCTTGACACCGCTGCTCCCACCAGTCAAAATTGAAGGAGGGTCTCAGGCCTATCTGTAGCCAGCCAAGCAAACTTATTGGACCAGTTCCTAAAAGGCAAGAACACTGAATTGGCCCAAACAAAGAAGCAACTCAAGTGGAAGAGGAGGCCCTGGGATATGAAGTACAATTCACCCTTAAAAGATCAACTAGATACTAAGATGGTTTGTTCCTTAAACTCTACTAAATGTTTGGGTGATTATGTTGATGGCATTTCTAGAAATGATGGTGGTCTGTTAAAAACACCAAAAATAGGGTCCTTAGCTGATCACAGTTGGCAAGAGGATGAGTTGATGGTGGCTGCTGAGCAGCAGCAGCAACAACCATGAATTGCATAAGTTGAAACTACCGAGTGCTTGAGAACCATCAGACAGTTTATGATCTTCACCTTATGGTTAAGCAAAAGCTCTCAATGTTTATTTTCCTTATTGAGACCAAATGTAATAGAAGTAAGGTTGAGTCAGTGAAGAGGAAGTTGGGCATGGATCATATTTTTGTAGTGGATTGCAAGGGACTGAGTAGAGGTATTTCTCTCCTATAGAAAGAAGGCATGCATGCATCTTTGATTTCTTATTCTAACTAGCATATTTCTCTCAGAGTTGCTGGTGAGAAGGATGGGAAGGTCTGGCAGTTAATTGGATTCTATGGGGAACCCATGACTAGTAGAAGAAGGGGCTCTTGTAAGCTTCTTAGGCAATTACAATCATAAGATGGAATGGCATGGCTATGTTTGGGTGATTTTAACGAGATCTTACAACAACATGAAAATGTTGGAGCTGCATTAAGGCCTCTCAGTCATATGGAAGATTTCAGATTAGCACTTGAGGAGTGTGGATTGCATGATTTGGGCTATTAAGGAGACAAGTTTACACGAAGCAACAATTGAGACTGCCAACAGTTTACTAAAGAAAGGTTGGATAGAGTATTGGGAAGTCTGCATGGCATGAGTTATTTGAGAATACATCACCTTAGACTAAGGTAGTGTTGAGCTCAGACCACAAACCTCTTGTGATTAGAATGGATCGAGGTCAAAGGAATGTGTCACAAGGAGATAGACCATTTTGTTATGAAGAAAAATGGGCTATAAAAATGATTATTCCAACTTGATAGAGGGAGCTTGGAAAAAGCCAAGGATGCAATCTGAAAAGCTGAAGATGGTGATGGAAAATATTTCCAGATGTAAAGTACAACTCAAAGAGTGGAGCAGATCCAATCATGTGACTTCAGGAAAGATGATCAACTCTAAACTGCTTCAGATCTCAAATTTACAGAAGGACAATGTGGGGGATCATGGCAGTATGATTTAGGTGTTATAAAAAGAGGTTGAGAAGATATTGGAAGAATAAGATGTTAGATGGAAACAAAGGGCAAAACAAAAATGTCTGAGGGAAGGGGATAGGAATACTAAGTTTTTCCACCAATGTGCCAACCAGAGAAGGAAGACCAATACTATCAAGAGCATTAAGGATAATTCTGGCAATGTAGTTGGTTCTCACGAGGGGATTGCTGACCAGTTTCAATGCTTCTTCCAAGATTTGTTCTCCACCTCACACCCTGCTTGAACTGCTGAATGTCTTGAGAATGTAGAGCCTTGAGTGACTACTGGTATGGCAAACTTCCTGTTCAAGAAGTTTATACATCGAGAAGTGCAAGAGACCAACTTTCAAATGAACCCTTTGAGCTCACCTGGCTCTGATGGTTTTCTACTTGCGTTTTATCAACATCATTGGTAGTTCATTGGCAAAGAGGTTAGTGCTACTATTTTATCTGTTTTGAATTCTGGAAAGTTCCTCAATGAGACTAATGAGACTTTTATAGCTCTTATTCCAATGGTCAAAAATCCTACTAGAGTAACTAAGTTCAGACTCATAAATCTTTGCAATGTTCTCTAGAAAATCATTTCTAAGTCCTTAGCCAACAGGTTGAAGAAAATATTACCTGAGATTATATCTCCCATCCAATTTGCATTTGTACTTGGTAGACTCATCTCAAACAATGTGATTGTGGCTTTTGAGGTAATGCATACCATTAGCAGCAAGTTGAGAGGGAGGGAGTGTCATATGGCTCTTAAGTTAGATATGAACAAGGCTTATGATCGTAATGAATGGGGGTTTCTTAAATCTGTTATGATCAAAATGGGATTTCCAAGTAGATGGGTGGACTTGGTGATGAATTGTATTGAATCTATATCTTATTATATTTTGATCAATGGTATACCTCATGTAGCTTTTAATCCTTCCTGAGGGCTTTGAAAATGGGACCCCCTATCCCCCTATCTTTTCATTCTTTGCACTGAGGTTCTTAGCTCCAAGTTGAATCATGCTGAAGTTACAGGAGCCATCACAGGTGTCCCAATCTCTCGAGGCAAATCACACATTAATCACCTTTTCTTTGCTAATGATTGCTTGCTGTTCTGCAAAGCTAACTCTCTTGAGTGGAGTAGAATGAACCATCTACTAAGCATGTAAGAATTAGCTCCTGGTCAGAGATCAAATAAAGACAAAACTTCAATACATGTAAGTAGGAATACTCCAAGAGCCATGCAAGACATGATCCTAAAGATTGTTGGTGTGAGATCTTCTGTGCCTTATGAAAAATATTTCGGATTGCTAGCTTTGGTAGGTAGATCTAGAATGAGTTTATTTTTTAGTATCCTTGAAAAAATCAACAGAATTAGTAGCTACAAGGTTAAGTCCCTATCATAAGCTGGTAAGGAAATTTTACTAAAGTCTGTGGTGTAGGCCCTTCTCACTTACAGCATGGAAGTTTTAAAACTTCATTGTAGTCTTTTGAGGCACATCAACAATCTGATGCACAAATTTTGGTGAGGGCAAAATGACCAGGAGATGAAAGTTCACAGGATCTTCTTGAACATTATGGGTAAAGTTAAGTCAGTTGGTAGCCTAGGATTCAAAGACCTTGAGAGTTTTAATGTGGCCATGCTTGCCAAGCAAGACTGGCGTATTCTCTAATACCCTCATTCCCTTGTAGCTCAAGTCCGAAAATGAAATACTTCCAACAGAGTTCTTTTTTTCAAGCTAAAGTTGGAAGCAGGCCTTCATTGATCAGGAGGAGCATTTTAGCTGTTAGACCGCTATTGGATAGAGGCATAATGTGGAGAGTAGGTAATGGCAGTGGGGTGCATATATGGAAGGATAAATAGATCCCTAATTCATCTACTGCTAGAGTCCAAAGTGCAATCAAAGTGCTCAATTATAATGCCACAACATCGAAACTTATTGATTATGATACCAGGTAGTGGAACTCAAATCTGATTAACAAGATTTTTGCAAGAGAAGAAGCAGAGGTGATTAAATGTATACCTCTTAGTAGCTGTAACTTGACTAACAAATTAGTGTGGAAGGGTACAATAGATGGAAATTTCACAGTTAAGAATGCTTACCACTTACACAAGGAAATTCTCGAGCAGTCAAGGGGACAAATATCTGCCAGTGTGGACAAGAGCAAGATGTGGAAATCAATATGGAAGTTGAGGGTATCTCTTGCATAATAAAAATTTCTATGGAGGGCTTCTAGGGAGGGTTTACCTACTAATGTGAACTTATACAAGAGAATGTGCTGGAAAAGCCAAGCTGCCTATATGCCTAGAGGAAGAGGAATTAGTTATCCATGTTTTGTGGAGCTGTCCTGTGCTCAAGATGTGTGGTGCATATTAAGGAGAATGATGATGATAAAAAACAGAACACAAAATGGAGATCATAGCAATTTGAATCAGTCAAGCCAATGCCGAGATTCTTGCTTTCTATAACAGCCAAAGAGAATTTAAATACATACATTTTTATTGTGTTTATTACTTCTGTAACAATCGTATATTTTCAAATCACAGATTTTGTATTCTTTCTAAAATAGGACTCAAGAATTGTATATGTATTACTCTGATCGAATCAATACAATTTGAGGAAAGTTTCCATCAATAGCCAGTGTCTTATTTCTCTTATATGGTATCAGATGACCTACCTTTAACGAGATTAAGATCCAATACTCAAACCATGTCTTCCGCAACAAATGCAAACACTCACCCTTCCTCCACCATTAAAAATTTCTTGGTTGTTTTTAAGATGACTACTCAGATTAATGAGAAGCTGACTCCCTCCACTTTTCCCCAAGGGCGTGCTCAATTTGAAGCATTGTTAATTGGGTATGACCTAATGGACTATGTTATTGGGGATTTATAGTGCCCTCTCTTTGATGGCATACCCACAGCCTTCTCTAAACCAACCCATTAGGTCAGACAAGACAAGCTTATCTTGAGTGCTATTCTTGCATCTACCTCTCCCACTATAACCCCACTCATCGCAATAGCCAAAACATCTCAAGAAGCATGGAAAAAATTAAAAAAATGTATGCTAGTCGTTTGCAGACTAGGGCTATGCAATTGAAGAAAGAGCTAACCTTGATTCAACGAGGAACTCGCTCCGTACCAGACTATCTTCATGTTATCAAAGAATTGGCTGAAGAAATAGCACTCATAAATCATCCAATATCTGATGATGATCTCAGTCTCTATGTCCTCAATGGACTTGGACCCAATTTTAGGGAGATTGCCACTCCTATTCAGGCTAGGATTCAGTCATGAGAGTTATCTTCGTTGCATGGAGGCTACTCAATAGTAGCTTATTGCCACTACTAACTTCAAGCCAAATAAGAATGGAAATGAAGGCTAGTAACAGAGGAACTTCTCCAAGCAAAATGGGTTTTGTAACCCTAATTCAAATTGCTCAGGCAATAACCAATCAAAGGAGAACAAAGGCAACAACCTCACCTCGGGCCGAAATAACTCAGCCCAAAAACCATTTCAGCCTAAATGTCAATACTATGATCAGACGGGTCACACAGCCAAAGGATGTCCACAGTTGAAGCCCACTAACTTTACTGCAAACTATACCGCAACTTCAAGTACTCAGGAATCCAAATGGCTTCTTGATTCTGCAGCTTCACACAATATTACTAGTGGTCTTGGAAATCTGTCCATTCATTCTGAATATGATGGAACCAACGAAGTAATGCTTGGTGATGGTACAGGTTTGGCTGTTTCACATATTGGTTCATTAACCCTAAAATCTCCCCTAATAACGTTCTATCTTCGTTATACACTATGCATTCCTAATATTCATAAGAATTTAATTTTTGTACATCATTTCACAAAACAAAATAATGTTTTTGTTGAATTTCATCCATCTTATTTTCTTATGAAGGAACATACAATAGGGGCGATACTATTAAGAGGTGCGTGTGAAAATGGTGTCTACATGTTTCCACCTTCACTGGCGACATCTAATTCTACAATGGTTACTAATGTGCATGAACAAACTTCAATAGATGGATGGCACAAGCGTCTTGGCCATCCATCCATGAAAGTTGTTCAATGAATTGTCAATTTGTTTTCTCTTCCACTTTCCACAAAACATTTACCATCTTCATGTACTTCTTGCAATATTAATAAAGCACATCAATAACAATTTGGATTAACTAGTCTCTAAATTTTTGTACCTCTTGAAATCTTTTATACGGATGTTTGGGGCCCTGCTCATGCTACCGGTCTTGATGGTTCCCAGTACTATCTCATTTTTGTTGATCACTTTACAAAATATATGTGGTTTTATCTCATGCCATCAAAGTCATGTGTCTCGTCTATTTTTCCCAATTCAAAAATCTTGTCGAAACTCGCTTTCAATAAAAAAATACGAAACTCGAATAATGGTGGTGAGTTTTTAAGCCTAAAACAATACTTGTCCATTTATGGAATAAGTCATTACACCACTGCTCCATATACTCCAAAACAAAATGGAGTCTCTGAACGTTGTCATCGACATATTGTGGAAACCGAACTTACCTTACTACAAGATGCCTCTCTTCCTCTCACATATTGGCCTCATACGTTTCAAACTACCACATACCTCATAAATTGTCATCCCACTTCTCTTTTGGAAAACAAATCACCGTTTGAAGTGAAATTTGGTCAAAGACCCAATTATCTTAAATTAAGAAAGTTTGGGTGTCTTTGTTATCCTCTCACAAGGCCATACAATACTCACAAAATGCAACCCAAGTCCATACCTTGCATTTTTCTTGGATACTGTCAAAATCAAAATGCATATAAGTGCATGGATCCTCTTACAAAAAGACTTTACATGTCACGGCATGTACTCTTTGATGATGAACATCAAGGCCCAGTCAATATAACCGATCCATTGACTCACAATAACCCAAACACAAGCTCTCAAGTCTCCTTCTTTCTTCCACAAAACTTGGGTTTTCCTAATCCCAGAAAGTTCACTTCTCTTCCAGTGCACAATCGCAACTCTTCTACGGAATTACCGCTACCAATGACGTCTGAAACAATTGTCGCTGTTGAAGCCACCTCTAGGTAATATTTCTTCCATTCCTGTTCTAGATCACACACGCACATCTGATGCTCTAGGTTTTGGAGATTTAAATCCCATTTCTCAATCAATTGATTCCAATTTAAATTCCATACCTATGCATGCATCACCATTAATTTCATCTTCAATACCCTTGACTTCTGGTTCTATGCCGATTGCCTTACCAGAAAACTCACCATCTCGTTCCCATTCCATGACCACATGGTCAATGAACAACATCTTCAAACCTAAGCAAATTCATGCTGTCATAAAACATACTTTTCCATCAACCATTGAACCAACGTGTGTAAGCCAAGCTATAACTCACCCATAATGGCGTGAGACTATGTCCCGTGAGTTAACAGCTCTTATGCAACATGGAACATGGGCTTTGGTCCCTGCTCTTGAAATTTGCAACCCAGTAGGATGTAAATGGGTTTTCAAAGTTAAAAGAAAAGCTAATGATTAAGTAGATCAATTCAAAGCCTGACTTGTTGCCAAGCGGTATAACAAATGTCTTGGTCTTGATTATAAGAAACATTGTCCGGTTGTTAAGTTGGCAACTATTCGGGCAGTTCTGTTAATTGCTATTATGAATGGCTGGGTGGAGACAAATGGATGTCAACAATGTGTTTTTACATGGAAAATTGACAGAAACAGTTTACATGGTGCAAAGGATCCCTCAAAAGCTGATTATGTTTGTAGATTAAAAAAGGCAATCTATGGCCTTTTTTTTTTCGTTTTGAAAAAAGAACCTGATCTCATTAAAACCAGTTACCAAATACACCCAAATAGCCTAAAAACAATTCAAACTAGAGAGTATACGACATTTCCTTGGTAACAATAACAAGAATACATGATGGACAAACTTCAATGTCATAAAGATCTTCAGAACAAAGAAGTGCATCTTTTGCTAGGTAGTGAGCTGCTGAGTTTGCGTCACAAAAAACATGTGATACTAACCAATGACTATATTCATCCAGCAGCTGTCTTGTATCTCCAATGAGGCATCCACCTAGGCTCCAGTTCAGGTAGTGATTTTTTAGCAAATCCACCACTTGTTCTGCATCCCCCTCTAAGTAGATCCGTTGCAGCTTCCTTTTAGAGGCCTGTTTGCACGGAGGGCTCCAATGACCAGACCTTGATGATCTCTGATAAGAACTCCTATGCCTATTTTCCCCTCCCTCAAGTTAATAGCTGCATCCCAGTTGACTTGATAACAATTAGCATCAGGTTTAGACCAAGTGGGTGCCTTTGCTGGGTCCTTTACATTAGTAGTTGTTGAAACTTTGAGGGCCTCACTATAGTCTAACATTTCTTTGGCCTGTTGATAGATACAAGTGGGGTGCTTGAAGCCATTTCCATGGATGACCTCATTCCTCCTAGTCCAGATTCTCTGTGCAGTAATAGCCACCTCAGTAAGTTCTTCTAGGTTAAGGAAGCCTACCAGCACAGACTAGATATCAAAGAAGAAGTCACTTTGGTGAGACATCTTTTGCACCTTTTCCCCCCCTTGATTCCACACATCTTTGGCTGCATTGCATCCCGTAAAGCATGGCCCGAGGTTTCTGCTTCTTGCAAACAAATCAAACATGAATTGTCTTCCACTATTCTCCTTTTTTTCAGATTGACCTGGGTGGGAAGAGCCTCATTGCAAGCACGCCATATAAACATCTTAGTCTGGGGGGTTGCATCCAATTTCTAGATGGTCTTCCAAAACAGCTTATCCTTGTTTCTGACTGATGTTTCCCCTTCTAGTTCTCTGTCTAGCTCTTTATTGAGGTGATATCCACTCTTAACAGTGTAAAGACCATTAGTGGTAAACTACCACACTAATCCGTCTTCCCTTCCTCCCGGACTAATTGGAATAACTTTAATGTTCTTAATTTCCTGTTGGTTGAAGAGTTCATAGAGAAGGGAGTTTTTCCATTCCATTCTTTTGAGGGTCTCTGAGGTCAATGACTTTTTTACACCAGCAGTCATCATCTCGATGGATTCTACCTTGTAATCATGAAGGTGTGATATCCATATATCAGTCCATATGTTCACTTTGGCTCCATTCCCTATCCTCCACATGAGACCCTTTTTTAACAATTTTGCTCCTGCATTGATACTTCTCCATACAAAGGAAGGCCTTGACCCCACCTGTGCTTCTAGAAAACCCAACTTGCTAAAATACTTCTGCTTGAGGACCTTTGCCATTAGGGAGGATGGGTTTTGTAAAATCCTCCAGCCTTGTTTGGAAAGTAGTGCTAAATTAAACAATCTCAGGTCTCTGAACCCAAGTCCCCCTGAGTCCTTTCTAGTACTGAGCTTGTTCCAATCCATTGAATCTTGGAAATATCTTCATCAAAACCCCACCAGAATTTTCTGAGCATTTGATTGAGTTTGTTAGTAATGGAACTTGGCAGAAGAAACATCCCCATGGTGTATAAGTAGGGATGGCTTGCAAAACTGCTTTCAGTAAAACTTCTTTCCCGGCTGTAGAGAGGTGTTTTGTCTTCCAATTGGCTACACGAGCCCATGTTCTATCAATGAGGGAATGGAAGGTTGCTATCTTGGTTCTGCCCACCAGTGCAGAGGCCCAGGTACCTTTCAAAAGTCCTAGAGGACTTAATCCCTACTACTTTCAATACCTGAATCTGTGTTGCCTGGTCAGTATTTTTGCTAAAGAAGATAGAGGATTTTTCTTTGTTTAAAACCTGGCCTGAGGCCCTCTCATATTGGCCAAGGATTTTAATAACACAACTGAGTTCATCAGGGGTTGCTTTAAGGAATAAAAGGCTGTCATCTGCAAAGAAAAGGTGGTTTACAATGACAGGTCCTCTTCTAATTGGGACAGGAGTGAGGGTACCACAAAGCTCAGCTCTATTGAGGAGACAACTAAGGGCTTCAGCACAAAGCATAAACAAATATGGGGACAAAGGGTCCCCCTATCTAAGTCCCCTGGAGGGCCTGAAAATACGTTGAGGTTCCCCATTAATGAGAAGAGAGTAAGACACAGAACTAAGGCAAGTCTGGATGATGTTGATCCAGTGATTAGGGAATTCGATCTTTTTCATAATAACTTCAACAAAACTCCACTCAACCCTATCATAGGCCTTACTCATATCTAATTTGAGGACCATGTAACCTATTTTTCCTTTCATCCTTGAGTTCATGGAGTGTAAAATTTCGTAAGCCACTATGGTATTATCATAAATGAGCCTGCCTAGCATAAAGGCACTCCGGTTATGGGAAATAAAACTGAGGGAGAATAGCTTTCAGTCTGTTTGCAATTGTTTTGAAAATGATTTTGTACACTACATTACAGAGGCTGATGGGCCTGAACTTAGTTACTTTTTTAGGACTCTTGACTTTGGGAATAAGAGAAATGAAGGTGTCATTTACCTCAGATAGGGAACCCTGTTGATTAAGAATTTGGAGGGCTAGCTTGCATACTTCTTCACCCACTACCTCCTAGAATTTTTGGTAAAAGTGAGGTGGAAACCCATCGGGGCCAGGAGACCCCAATGGGTTCATTTGAAAGACAGCTGCTCTGATATCCTCTCGAGTAAAAGGATTCATAAGCCAGCTCTTCATTTCCCCTGTTAGCTTAGTATCCATGGCATTTAAGCAATCCTCAAAATTAAAAGGCTGAGAAGTTGTAAAGAGTGAAGAGAAATACCCTTTGAAAATAGCCCCAATCTCTGTCTGTGCAGTGATAGTTCTTCCATGTGAATCTTCAATAGATTTGATGGTGTTAGTTTTCCTCCTTTGCCCTGCTTGCATATGAAAGTATTTGGTATTTCTGTCACCAAGTTTGAACCAGTGTTGCTTTGCCCTCTGCCGCCACTTTAAGTCCTTCTCTGTCAAATTTGTCTCCACTTCCTTCTAAATGTGTCTCATTTGGGATAGGTGATCATTTGTGCCAATGTCTTGGAGGTGACCAATCTTTGCCATTCCTGTGGTGATTGCCGAGTGCTCTTCCCATTGCCTCTTCTTATTCCAAAACTGCAAGTCCCTCTGACATACACCAAGCTTCTGTCTTAACTGGCTAGTCTTTCCACCTCCTCCTCCATCCTTCCTCCATGCCACAGTTACTGTATTCAAGCAATCTTCTCTCACCTCCCAAGCCACCTCATATCTAAAACATCTCTCTCTCTCTTTTCCCTTAGTACCTTTGGTGTGCATTTCAATTACAAGGGGAGAGTGATCAGATTTAATTGCCACAGGACAGTACACGAACCATTCTTGAAGAGCTCATTCCATTCCTTGTTAGCAAAAGCTCTATCTATCCTTTCTTTTATGAAAGCCTTTCCACACATATTACTGTACCATGTGAACCTCAGTCCTTGTGAATGGATGTCATTAAGCTCACAGGAGTCCACTGCCATTCTGAAGGATTCGATTTGTCTATAAGGCCTGCTTGCTCCACCCATTTTTTCTTTCTAGTGCATGATCTCATTGAAGTCACCTACACAAAGCCAGGCCATGGAGTTGGAGGGTTTTAACATTTGCAGCAATTGCCAGCTGTTGCTCCTTTTGGCAGACTCAGCGTGTCATTAGAACCCTATGAACTGCCATGTTGGTCCATGGTCCTCCTTCCTGAATTAGTGCACTGATATGCCATTTTGTGTAGTTGATTATTTTGACATGCCAGGCTTCCTTCCAGAGTAAAGCAATGCCTCCACTCAAACCCACACAATCCACAGCAAAGCAACCATCCATCTTCAAGCTTCTTTTCACCCCCTCCAATCTTGCTTTTCTGCTCTTAATCTCCACAAGGAAAACTAAGTTGGGCCACTTTTCCTTAGATAAATTCCTAAGGACACTAACTGTCCGAGGGTTCCAAAGCCCTTAGCAATTCCAAACTATTATACTCATTGGGATTGGCAGGGTTGGGTTCCAGCCTCTGCCATTTCATGGTGGTTCTCCTTGTTGTCAACATATCTCTTTGTTCTCTTTGCACCAGGATCATATTCATGTACCCTCCTCTTACACCCCCTCTTCTAGTTAGTTCTCAGGGCCTAGTTTGAGATGTCAGCCAGAGACTCTACCTCATTGCCTTCTGTGTGTGATCCTCTTTCTCGTGCATTTCTTTTCCATTTCTTAGTGTTCTTTTTCAAGCTAGTTGTAGCATGTGTCCTGCATTCCTCTCCTACTTTCTGATTGTCTGTAGTTTTCCTATTGTTAGACTCCTTGACTTTTGGACCACGTTGCCCCTCATTAGAAGTATCCTTACTAGTAGCTGATATTGTGTTCACTCCACTGTCTAAGACGTGTGCCATTGTATTTTTTTCAACCCCTATTCCTATAGGTGTTGTTAAGTCAGCCTCTATTTCCATCCCCACGTTAAATCCATTTGGGCTTTGGGAACTAATGTTTCCCCTAGATATATTGTTCCCATGGACGTACATTGCCTCATTGTGTTCTAAAGATTTAATTTTGGCCTAAACTGAACTAGGGACCTCTAAATAATCACCAAAATAGTTACCTTTTCCCAAACTTCCTTTATGGAGCTGTTGCGTCCTGCAGGCTCGAAGACCCTTTTCCTTCTTTTCTGCTGGTGAACCTTCCTACTCTTCTGCCAGGGACTGTTGATTGACAGCCTAAGATTTTGGCCATGCCTCCTCTCTGACAACTTCGGCTCTACCTTTTTTATGTTCACCATACTGTTTTTTATCACCGCCGGAGCCGTTGTACCTACGACTATCAAAGATGTTTGTGTTCCTCAGCTGGCCACGGAGCCAGGGACCAAACTATTGTGGAGCTTCCTCCTCACCTCGATGTTTAGGTCGCAAACTGGTGCAATCTTTGCCCTTGTGAAAGAGCACCCCACATTGAAAACAGAAGTTCTGGAATCTTTTGTATTTAAACGAAATCCAGTGTTTTTTCTCGCCAACCTTTATCCATTTCCCTCTCAAAAGAGGTTTGTGGATGTC
Source organism: Carya cathayensis (assembly GCA_011037825.1). Taxonomy (NCBI): domain Eukaryota; kingdom Viridiplantae; phylum Streptophyta; class Magnoliopsida; order Fagales; family Juglandaceae; genus Carya; species Carya cathayensis. The sequence continues at coordinate 53,206 of QGSO01000419.1, read as the reverse complement.
AACCGCAACCCTCCCTCTCCCCCATGCACGTTCATCTGCTTCAGTATCTACCCGGATCAAGTGTCCAATTGAGGTTGCAAATTGTTCTCCCAATTCTTCTGTCATGGTGGCTAGTGGGAGATTATGGAGCTGAACCCAGAAAGGTTCATATTCAAATTGCATTTCATTTATGGAATCTGTTCCGACCACTTCTAGCAACATAAAGAGATATCTATCAAAAAACCAGGGACAACCACTAAGAATTTTCTCTTTATCTGCCAGAATTTGGAACTCTATCAGAAAAATTTGGTCTCCCAGCTCTTTAAACCTGACCCAACTTTCCAATCTCTAGATTTGAGACGTTGTAATCTTGAACGCTTCACTGTTAATTCCTTTCTCCGTCATAGCCCTCCCAACTATGCAATGGTTTCATCTTCTGTCCTCCTCTTTTGATAAAACCTATTTGACGTGAAAACAAGACCTTTCTTCCTCTGATAAGTGTAGTCTCTCCCAACGCTTTTCCAAATCCTCTGCCTCCATTTGATCACAACTCAGGAGTGAAAGGAGAGGAAAAACACTAGAAACGATAAACTAAAACTCACAGGGTGTGAGACGTAAATCCTTTGAGACCAAAGGCACTGAAAACCTCACTCTTTCTCCAAGGAAAGGGAGGACAAAATCCCAGACTCAAACTATTCGAGCTCAGCAATCTATGGGCTTAAACAAGCCCCTCATGCATGGTACTTAGCCTTTAAGAAGGCACTTGTTGAGCTTGGATTTCAGAATTCTAAAGCAGATTCCTCTTTATTCCATCTATAGACATGAATTAGTTACTTGTTATTTTCTTGTCTATGTTGATGATTTTGTCATTATGAGTAGTGGTAAAAAGTTTGTGGGATCCATTATTGAAAAAATGGGTACTAAGCTTTCATTGAAGGATATGGGTACTCTCTATTTTTTCCTAGGGGTTGAATGCATTAACACTTGGGCAGGCTTGTGTCTATCACAACACAAGTACATTCAGGATCTACTACAAACAACAAACATGATTGGAGCCAAGGATGTATCAACACCTCTCTCAATGAGTACTCCACTCCATCTGATAGATGATACTGCAGCTATGGATAGCACTAAGTTTAGGAGAGTAATAGGTAGCCTTCAATATCTGTCTTTAACTCGTACGGATATTTCTTATGCAGTTAATAAACTCTCACAGTTTATGCACAATCCGCCAATCACTCATTGGACAACAACCAAGTGGCTCCTCAAATATTTAAAGTAGACAATATTCCATGGCATTCAACTAAAAAAAAAAAAAAAACAGCTACTCCATGCCTAACTATTTATAGTGATGCTGAAGTAGGCATCAAAGATGATCGCACTTCAACTTTAGCATATATCACTTTTCATGGATCCAATCCCATTTCAAGGAGATCCAACAAACAAAAAGATGTTACATGATCCTCAACGGAAGCCAACATCGTGCCCTTGCAAATGTAGCGTTGGAAACCATGCGGCTATTAGCTCTCTTCCAAGAAATTGGAAATAAGGAAACACCTATGCTTCTCTATGATAATCTTGGTGCAACCCATTTGAGTTACAATCCAGTACAACATTCAAGGATGAAACACATTCAGATTGACTTGCACTTTGTGCATGATTTGGTTCAAAAAGGCACACTTAAAGTTCATCATGTTCATACTGAAGACCAACTTGCAAATCACTTGACAAAACCACTCTCAAAGCAGTGCACAAAATATATAAGGATCAAGATTGGCCTTGTTGATGGCAGCCAAATCTTGCGGGGGCGTATTAAGGAGCATGATGATGATAAAAAAAATAGAACGCAAAATCAAGATCATAGCAATTTGAATCAGTCAAGTCAATGTCAAGATTCTTACTTTCTGTAACAGCCAAAGGGAATTTAAATACATATGTTTTTATTGTGTTTATTACTTCTATAACAGTTGCATATTTTCAAATAACAGATTTTGTATTCTTTCCTAAAATAGGACTCAAGCATTGTATATATATTACTCTGATCGAATCAATACAATTTGAGGAAAGTTTCCACCAATAGGCAGTGTCTTATTTCTCTTATAGTGCGAAAGTTCAAAGATGACACAAAAGAGACCTATACTTAATATTTGCTTCTAGGAGTTATTTAAGAATCTTTGCAGTCATATAGAGAAGGAAATTCTTGAGGAATTTGCAATGGTAACCAGAAGAATATGGTGCAAGAGGGATCAATTTGTTTTCAAGTAGTCCTTTTTGCATCCTAATTCGGTGATGCAGCAGGCTGTAGAAGAACTGAATGCATTAAAGTCTATCTATATTCTAGATAAAAAGAGGAAAGATGAGTCTAGATCATTGGCTTCTTAGTGGTCCCCCCCNCCCCCCCCCCCCCCCCGGCGCCTGTTAACATGCTCAAAATAAATTGGATGTTGTGGTGGATAAGGTTCAATGTAGAATTGGTATTGCATTATTGTGAGGCATCACGATGGCTTAATTATTGCTACTATGAGAATAAGGGAGTCTTTGTTCCTTGATCAGTTTTTGGTAGAAGCTTGTGGAACTCTAGAAGCTACAAAGTTTGGTATTAATTTGGGACTTCATCTGATCCTACTAGAGGGTGATTCTTTGAAGGTAATTCAAGCTATTAACAAGGTTAAAAACTCATGGTCTTGTGCTGGAATGTTTATTAGTGGCCTCAAGCAATAGCTGCTACTTTTCTCTCATTGGACGACTTAGCATATTAAAAGAAATGGCAATGTAGTGGCTCATGTTTTAGCTTAGGATGCTCTTCTTTATTCAAATGTAATAGTTTTCTTTTCTTTTTTAATTGGCACCAAGTATCCAGGAATAGCGTCCCGACTAATCTCGGAACTGCACAAGCCCTTGGCCAAGAGTTTCTCGCAAGTATACCTGACATACTTCAATAGCTCTTAGAGATTGTTTGCGCCCAAGGAGATTTGAACATTAGACTTGGGGGAAAACATACGCCAAGTTTAAGGCCTTTACCACTTGAACCAACCCCTAGGGGTTATTATGATGTAATAATTGATATGGAGTATCCTCCTCTTTGCATTATTCCTTTATTACAGACCTGTTATAGACCCTAAGATAATGAAGTTATTTCCTTGTAAAAATAAATACACCAAGGGAGTTATACTAGGAGATCTAAATCTAGACCGAAAAACTAATTATTATTATTTATTTATAGAAGGGGGAGAGTTAGGATATCAGGACTATTATCGTTTTTAAGTAGCAAAATATTCGGCGACCAACAAAAAAGATTTTTTCGGACGAAAATTTTCATCCCAAAATGTAGGGATTTCATCCCAGAAAATTTTTTGGGATGAAAAAATTTCGTCCCAAGGACGTCCCAACATCACTATCCCAGAAGATATCTTGAGACGAAAATCACCATTTCATCCCAAAATATATATTTTCAAACGATTTTGAAAGTAACCGTTCGATACCGTTCGAACGATGACTTTTTTTGTCACGGTTAAAATTCGTTCCAGAATGACGTTCAAATGGTTGGTATTTTACGTTTGAACGGAAATACATTTTTTGAACGGTTATCAAAATACGTTCAAACGATCATAGATTATGATAACGTTCGAATGGTATAAAATAGAATTCTGTTTGAACGTTAAAGGAACAGATCTAACGTTAAAAGAGATCGAACGGTGATGAGTTATGTTCGAACGCTACGATAATAAATTGCATTTGAACGTTTTTTTGATCATCTGATATCATTCGAACGTTAAAGGAACAAATCGAACGGTGATGAGTTATGTTCGAATGTTACGATAATAAATTGTGTTTGAACATTTTTTTGATCATCTGATAACATTCAAACGTCTTAGTCATTAATGTTTGAACGTTATAGTGTCGTTTGAATGGCCTACTCATTAATGTTCGAACGTGACATGGTCGTTCGAACGACTACTATTTTATTAAAACCTCATAATAATAATAAAAACTAAATAGACATTCATAATATTTTAAAAACATAACTTAGAAACTGTTTAATACTCACAAAAGTTTTATAATAAGTGCGAACTAATAAATAACTATGAGATTGGCATTGTTCATACATAATTAGATAATATTATAATCTAGACGTAAAAAATCATCAATTGCTTGAAGGCCTGTACTGTTGCATAAGCTGCTACATTTGGAGTTGCATATCTCTCATGAACTCTGCTTGTTCTTCTTCATGTTGTTTGAGGCGCGTTTCCATATCTCCCTGTCTCACCAATTGAGCCTCTAACTCATGTTGTTTTGCAACCAATTCTTCAATTCTGCGATTCACATTTTCTTGCACTATAGAGGCAGATCCGGAAGAAGAGGAAGAGGGAGAAGGTTTTACATAGTGACCCAAACTCCTTAAATATCCTGAACATTGACCCATAACTTGTGTAAAAATCTCAACATCATTATTTGAGAAATTTTGATTTGACGCAGATTCAGCACGCATGGCAACCATTTTATCCTACACATAAGATAAAGAGTTAATATCATCATAAATATTTGAATATGTTTATTTTAAATAAATTATAATACTTACATAATTTTCACGGGCATCAGGATGACTCCACTCTCAATTATGATTAGTATGTGATGCAACATATAATTTTGTCAGATCATAATTGGCATCTGAATCTTGCTATAATAAAGATTTGTTAAGATATAAAGTCATTATGATTCATATATTCAGTTAACTATATACAAATAAAAAAATAGCAATACCAATTCTTAGAGAGGCGGTGGAAAGATCTTGAGCCTACATGATGAGTAATCTTCAATTTTGATCTATTTGTTTTGTTTATAGAACTTCGCTCCTACATAGGAATTGAAAATATTAGAAAGCAAAATTAAAAATAGGACTACTAAAATAATTAAATTAATTATACCTTATATGATGGATCTTCAAACATGTCACAAAGTTTTTTCCAATCAGAAAGTTTCACATCTTTAAAAAGATGTTGGCGTGCATCTTCCCTATTCTCAAACTTATTATAATGTTCATGACACCTCGCCTTATATTTGCGGCATGCATTACTCATAAGCTCTTCTACAGTCTTACGCTCCTCTCTCAACCTAAAATTTAATTTGAAATCATCCTTACAGAAAAAAATTTAGACAAAGATATTATCATTTATAATATTCTAACTTTAAGTAAAATAAAAAAATTTACCAATTAAATAAGTGTTTTAAACTACCAAACAACGCTTCTTGATAAGGTCCTTAACATTTTGGGGGACTTTCTTCCATGAACTTGTTGCCAAAGGTGCATAAGTTCGTGTAAGAGCACCTACATGCGATGCAAGCCAAGCTGTTGAATGTCCTTCGCCTCCAATATGTTCATCAAGAATGTTAACTTTGATCTTACCCACCTTATGATATTTTTCCAACGTCACGCCTCTAGTAGTACCTCGACCTTGATGAGATTGTATTGTAAAGTCATCATGATATATAACATTGTAATCAATTTTCTATTATAACTTTAATTAATAAATTTTATGAGTATTAGAATTTTATATTCTGTAGAGTCAATCTCTAATGGTGAGTCTGAAAGAGAGCTAAGAATAGATGGAGATGGGATGCGAACTTCCTTTCTCTTCAGAGGCATAATTTCACAAAACTATATGTGCAAACATAATTGGTCAATCACTATATGTATCAGTATCATTGGACAATTCAGTCTCATCATCTGTAGATACTTCAGTGGAATCAACATTTTGCTCAATTGTCGCATCAACAATTTCAGCCTCAATATCTTCTCTATTTAATGGAATCATCTCATACTGGCTCAAATCTACAAACAAATTAAAGACGGGCTGACTCTCTTGGTATGCTTCTTGAGTAGAGGGATTATCTGCTTCTTCATCTTGCCATTCCGCCTAAGGGATAACATCATATATATTTCTTGAAAAATATTTTTGTATTACTCACCATTGATTCCTAACTTCAGGTCATCTAAGTAAAATACTTGAGATGCTTGAGAAGTTAAAATAAAAGGGTCATCTCCATAACACAGCAGAATGCATCTTGAAGGACTTGCCTGTTGATGAATCAAATGTGACAATCTCATTCTCCCACAAATCTTTCAATTCTGCAATCAATGGCTGCAAGTGTATGTCTATATCATTTCCTGGTGATCTCGGACTTGGAATGAGCAAACTCATCATGAAATATGGATCTTTCATACACTTTCACGGTGGTAGATTATACGACATAAGTATAACCGGCCAAGTACTATGACTAGTACACATGTTCCCAAACGGATTAAATCCATCTGTTGCCAACCCAAGCCGCACATTACGAGGTTCTTCAGCAAACCATGTGTGTTCCTGATCAAATTCCTTCCACACCTGGGAGTCAGCAGGATGCGACAAAATATCATCATTCCGAACTCTGCCTGATGAGTGCCATGTCATGTCTACAGCCGTTGCACGTGACATATATAATCGTTGTAATCTAGGTATCAATGGAAAGTAGCGTACAACCTTTTGCGGCACATTTTGTTTGTCAGATGTCTATCTTGATTCGTGGCATATGAGACACTCGTTCAACTGATCATTCTCTTACCAATATAATATGCAGTCATTCTTACATGCATGTATTACGTTGTAATCAAAGCCAAGTCATCATTTCAATTTTTTTGCTTCATAGAAGTTATGAGGTAAAGTATTATCTGATGGCAGTGCCTCCATAAACAGCTAGAGTAACATATTGACAGCCTTAATTGATAATCGGCACATTGATTTTATGTGAAGCAGTCTTAAGATAAATGACAACTTGCTATGTCTTTTGCATCCTGGATATAACTCATGTTGTGAATCATTTCAAAATCGTGCAAAAGTGTTATGACCTCCATCATTTGAAGTTGATGTGTCTATGTCACCTTCATTCATAAACATTCCTACACTGATGTCACCTAACATTTCCTCCATATCCTCATCATATTCATCTCCAACATCTGATTGTACATCTTCATCATTCTTTTCTTCTTCAAGTGGAACCTCGAATGAAGTTGGATATGGTTTGGCATGTAAGACCCAATCAATATAACCCTTGTCAATACCTTTGACAAACAGATGCTCTCTCACCAAGTCTATCTTATGAGAAAGTAAATTACTGCATTCTTTACATGGGCATCTAATACGCCCATCACTATCACATGTACCCAATGCGAACTCTAAGAATTTCTTAACACCTTCAGTATATTCGCTATAATTCTAACACAATCGATCTCTAACTCGCATCCAACTCTTATCCATACCGACTATCTTCATTACAAACAATCACGTGTGCATCAACAAACAAACATGTATTAACCACAATCATGTAAAAATCAATGAGTATGCCACCTTTCATCGGGTAATTGGTCATATCCCATTCGAAATTGTAAGATCATAGTCGCAAACCTATTCTTTATAGTCTGTCACGTCCAACAAAATTTCGGCAGCATCTCCCCATAGTTCTCCAAATATGCTCATCTGATTGTGTGCACCAACGTGTTTACCGTCGATGCAACATCACCGAAACTGCATATTCGGAGAATAAGGGATAAATCTACCAAAATCTTAATGCTGGACGTATAACAGATATAGTTTAATAGTTTACGAGAATGATCTTACAATTCCAAACTGTCCACTCTGGACAATTCAAGAGTTACCAATCTTTCAATTCATCAGGATTGATAACTCTCAAACAGGTCTAAGGTTTATTTTAATGAACAAGCAATGCAAGATATGCCAATATTTAACATGTATCAAACAAACAATGCAAGATATGCTAATTAAGTATTTGTATTATTAAATATAGAATATTTGTATTATAATCAATATTCATTTTTTTTAAACAAGATATCTTTATTGCATTAGCAAACAGATTACAAGTATTCCACTTCCACTACTTGCTTAATACAAATAGGTATTTCCTCTAGATCATAAAGATCGGATTCACTTAAAAGGGCATCCTTGGCTAGCATATGCGCAGCCATATTAGCATCCCTTCTAGTATGACAAACACTCCAAGCATTGAAGGATTTGAGTACATCTTTGGTATCTTCTATGATTAAGCCTCCTGAACTCCAATCCTCCAAGGAGCTTTGTAGCCTCTCAACCACCTGTTTTGAGTCACCCTCAAGGATAATATTGGGGAAACCAGCCTCTTTGCAAAAAAGGACAGCTACCATCATGGCATATGCCTCAGCAGTGTATGGGGAGATTCTGAGATTTCTTCTAGCTCTTAGTGTGCCAAGAACCAATCCATTGTAGTCCCTTATTATAGCCCCGATCCCTATTAAGTTCTTTGAGGTATTGATAGCAGCATCCCAGTTCATTTTGTACCGACCCTCAGGGGGTTTCTTCCATCTTTGGGGGCTTTGAGGACAGGCAGGCAATGTTACAGTCAGGACCTTGGAGTTGCCTTCCTTAAAACACTGCAGGTCTTCATGAACCTTGCTAATGATTTCCTTAGGGTGTCTAAGTTCTTTCCCGTGCACATAGTCATTCCTTCTGGACCATATAAGCCTTAATATCATCCCTGCTTCTTCCAGTATTGGCTTAGGCAATTTCCTATATAGTTGGCCCCAGATGGACTCAAAATGGGTGCCCTCCAATGAGAGTTTTTGTAGCTGCCTACTAGCTTGACACCATACATCTTAGGCTTCTCCACAACTCCACAGTACATGCGTGACAGATTCCTCCTCTAGATGACAAATGGGGCACATCTTATCCTCTGTAATTTTCCTCTTATGCAGGTTTTTGAATGTGGGTAATGAGTCATTACATGCCCTCCACAGGAACATTCTTACACTATTTGGCACCTGCAACTTCCACATTACCTTCCATGAATCAGATTGTGTTTGGACCATTGAAGAGCCACCACCTTCATTAGCTAGTAGTTCCCTATGCAGGTTGTAGGCACTTTTCACTGTGAATATCCCATTATTAGTGCCTTCCCATATCATGCGATCACCTCTCTGACCCAGGCTGATGGGGATCTCTTTAATGATATCCCCCATTGATTGAGGGAACCATTTTGTTAAAAGAGACTCATCCCAACACCTGAGAACTGGGTTTATTAGTTCAGAAACCCATGTGACAGCGGCTATATCATTGAGATTGGAGGGAGGGACCAGAAAATGGGGCCTTGGAAGCCATTTGTCTTCCCAAATTTTCACCTGAAGACCATTACCAATTCTCCAAGACAGCCCTGCCCTTAACAGTTTTAGGCTAGCTTGCATGCTCTTCCAAGCTAGAGAGGGTCTGCTCCCCAGCTTTGCTTCCAAGATAGAGCTATGAGGGAAATACTTCTGTTTTAGTATGAGGGCAGGGAGGGACTCAGGGTTTGTAAGGACTTTCCAAGCTTGCGTTGCTAGTAAGGCAAGATTGAAGCTGCCAAAGTTTCTAAAACCCAGCCCCCCTTGAGTCTTGGACCTGTTGAGGATGTTCCATTTCACCCATTGAATTTCTGATCGATCCTCATTGAAACCCCACCAAAACTTCCTTAACAATTGGTCCAGCCTATTAGTGATTGACTGAGGCAATAGAAAAATGCCCTTGGCATATGTAGGGATGGCCTGAAGGACTGACTTGAGCAGGACTTCCTTTCCAGCTGCAGACAAACTATTAGTTTTCCAATTTGTGATCCGAGACCACACTCTGTCAATAAGACCATGGAATGTTGCTGTTTTGGCTCTCCCCACCATGGAAGGGAGACCAAGGTACTTCTCAAAGGAACCTGTTGCGGGCACCCCAGCAATAAGGAGAATTGTCTTCTTGTTCTCTGGTGGAGTATTCTTGCTGAAAAAAATGGAGGACTTCCCCTTGTTTAGGACCTAGCCTGAAGCAGTCTCATATAAGCTTAGAATCCTCATTAGTCTACTCCATTCAAGCGAGTTGGATTTGCAGAAGATCAAGCTATCATTAGCAAAAAACAGGTGACTAACTTTTAGAGGGCCTCTTCCCAATGGGATACTGGTAAGGCTGCCATCCAGCTCAGCCTTATTGAGAAGGCTTGTTAAGGCTTCTGCAACCAGGATAAAAAGGTAAGGGGATAGAGGATCCCCTTGCCTTAATCCTCGAGAGGGATTGAATGGAGATTGTGGAACACCATTTAGGAGGATTGAGTTTGAAACTGAGGTTATGCAGTTCATCACTAGAGAAATCCATCTTCTATCAAATCCCATCTTGTTCATCACTGAGGAAAGAAAAGCCCACTCCACCCTATCGTATGCCTTGCTCATATCAAGCTTGAGAGCCATGAAGCCAGTTTTTCCTGTCATTCTAGTTGTCATGGAGTGAAGGGTCTCGTAGGCTACCAAAATATTATAGAAGATGGAACACCATATCAATATTCATATCAATATTCATTTTATTAAATCTTAACTATTTGTATTTTAATTAACCTTCAATTGAATAATTTAACTATTAAGTATTTAAGTATTATTAAATCTTAACTATTTGTATTCAGATTAAAATTCTATTGTTTAACTATTAAGTATTTAAGTATTATTAAATCTAGATTATTTGTATTTTATTTAAAATTCATTTTATTAATTCAAAGATTAAGTATTTATGTATTACTAAATATGAAATATTTTTATTTTTATTAACCTTCAATTGAATAATTCAACTATTAAATATTTAAGTATTATTAAATCTTAACTATTTGTATTTTAATTAAAATTCATTTTATTACTTTTAACTTTTAAGTATTTAAGTATTATTAAATGTAGACTATTTGTATTTTATTTACAATTCATTTTCGTAATTCAAAGATTAAGTATTTTAACATTGACCAACATAATGTTCAAACGGTGTTAATAAGCATTCGAACGTAACTTCGAACGGTACACGAATACCGTTCGAACGTTTTCATTCTAGATTACAGTCGTCTTCAACTTTCGAAAACCACAACATTTACCAACTCATTACATCAAACGAAAACACACAATATCACGAACTCATTACAGCAAACGAAAACACTTATATTCAAAATAAAATGAGAATAAGATTTGAAGAATACTTGATTTTGAGAGATGAAATTGTAAATCCACCAGTATGTTATACCCAAAACGAAAATACTCTTCACCAAACGGTAAAAATAACCTCTTAATCCGAAAATATAAGAGATTGATGAAAGTTACTAATATTTGGGGGTTCAATGGAGAGAGAATAGTGTTGGTTGGAAGAAAATGGCTGTGGGAGCGAACTAGAAGTGGTGGGACGAGAGCGAGATTGTGAGGTTCTGTCGTGTAAATGTAGAACATTTACATTCGAATGATTATTTACTAAACGTTCGAATGTCAAATATAATAGCGGCAAAATTTTCCCCCGTTAATTTTAACGTTCGAACGTTAAATTACACGTTCGAACGTTTGCTTCCGTTTACATATACATATACGTTTGAACGGTTATTTGTAAGCGTTCGAACGGTTTATTAACATGTTTCTCATTATATTTTTTTTGCACTATACCTTTAAATATACCAAGCTTTAAATATACTATAGTTTAGTAACATAGTAATATTTGATTATAATATATAATCAAACATATATTATATAGTTTAGTAACGTATATAGTATAAAATATCATACTACATCTAGTATTATAGTCAAGTATATATATTAGCCTATATCATTCTAGCATATATAGTGTTAAAATATTAGATTATTATTATAATATAATATAATAATGTAATACATTTAAGTATAACATGTACATACTATCATATATAGTGTCATCTATAGTACTAGCAATTAGAATATATTCTAATTATACTAAAGCTAAAATTGAGCATGTTATGTTATATTATCATATATATAACATATATATACTATCATATATAGTGTCATTTATAGTACTAGAATAGAGAGTGTCATCTAATTAGCCTATAATTGAACTATAATATGAAAAATATACTAAACAAGTCATCTAATACATTTACTATTAAATATTTGTGATATTTAATATCACATATATATTATATAATACTATGAACATAGTGTCGTATATATAGTAGTCTATATTATATTATACTATATCATATAAGTTATACTATATACTATATAATATTCAATAGTATAATATATTTTAATTAAATATAATATAATATATACTATATTAAAAATGATAAATATAATATATAGTGTTTAATAGAATATAATAACATTAATTATATTGCATTTATTATATTTAATATTATAATAAATTTATATTCAATTAAATTGAATATTTAAAAAGAACATCTCGATAATTAATTTCAGTTAATACGTTCGAACGGTATTAACTTACTGTTCGAACGGTACTGTATATATAAGTTGCCGCGGACGTCATTTTCACGAAAGCCAAACATGTGCATTTCTTCCGTTCCAAGCCGTTAATCGTCCATCTCTACCGTTCAACGCCGCCTTCAACAATACCCACTCTAAGCCTCTTCCTCTAAGTATCGGTATTATTCCTTTTTAAAGCATTTTACCGTTTAGATTTAGGTTTTTGATGGATTATTTGTTTGAATTAAGATAAACTGATTTATACATCAAAATAAATGGTAGATTTGCTTTAATCCATAGTAGGAAGGTTTATTTAGGTTTCTATAGCATTTATTTTGGTGTGAAATCCGATTCCATGAATTTTAATAGCTAAGTCGACTCGGTTTGGAATCCCCAATCGATTCGTATACCGTTTGAACGCTGTTCATATACCGTTCCAACGCTATGAACAGCGTTCAAACGGTATTCAATAACCAGTCAAACGTTATGTTAGACGTTCAAATGGTCAACCTAACTTACCGTTCGACCGTTACTTTAAACGTTTAAAAGTTTAACTTACTGTTCGATCCATAGTTTAGACGTTCAAACGGTAAACTTAAATTTAATATAATATACCTTTATACATTTAATACATCCATATTATACTTCCATTACCACAAGTCTTTTTTTAATATTACATTTCTATTAATATTTATCTAATTAATATTGATATTGCGAGATATTATTTATTAAAAATTATTTTGTTCACAATATCAAGTGCTATTAAATTACTATTCGTTTGAAAGTAATGTAAATAGTTATTTATTGTATTTTTATTATTAATGTTATATATCTAATTTTTAATTATAAATTTCAAGTTGATTATAATGTCTACTTCTAGGGCGGGACGTAAGCGATGCAATTCTGCTGAGAGTAGTAGTGGTCCAGTCCGAGAGAGGATAGTTTCACTAGAGTGACCGGTGAAGATTTCTGATTTCCAGAGTCTTCTCTGGGAGGGTCATTCACTGCCATCAGTCTTTAGCGATCGTGGTTGGGGACCTAGCCTGAATGAGCGGGAGGAAGCATGGGAGCCAGTCTCCTGTATTGACATTGTTGCTGGGTTCTATAGAGAACTCAGTAGTGCCAGCCCAGATGACACTGGGGCCTACAAGATCACTGTCTGAGGAGTACCCGTTGTATTTTCACGGGATAGACTTGTTAAGCATCTTGGTATTCCTAGGCTGCCAGATGCATATCCAAATGTGGTGCCTAGAGAGTCTGATCCTTCAACTGAGGCGGAGACAGCTGAGGAAGAGGCATCAGTTTATACTAATGAGGTCGATACCCTTGCTGATCACGAGGTGAGGAATTTGGTTGTCAGTCCAGATACTCCACCGTATGATGGAACGAAGAGCATCAAATAGGCGGATTTATCTTCTTTCTTCAAGATCTTAAATTTGATAATTGTCAATAACATTGACCCTCGGCGGCACAAGACAGAGGTTGGCATTGATCGGATGAAATTTATGATACAAGTCACTCGTGGCATTCCTATCGACTTGGTGGGGTATATATTCGATAGGATTCGATCAGAGTCTCGGTACATTTCGATGGATATACTGTCATTCGGAATCCTAATCACCCGATATCTACTATTTGCTGGTGTTGTGCCTGATGTTGCCGAGCGTAAACAGAAGTCGATGGGACCGATAAACAGCACCACTCTCTCACGCAGCACGGGACACTTGAGACTGCGTTTTCGTGGACATGTTCTAGAACTGGTTGATCCTCAGAGGGCTGCACAGCCGGGAGATCATAGAGTATCAGCTGTTGAGACATCAACACGGGCCGAGGTATCAATAAACAATGTTACTCGTGAGGAGATGGCTAAGATTATGCGTGCAGCGATCAACAAACAGACATCAGTAGTGATCGATGTAGTGCGTATGGAGATCCATTATGCTATGTTTGTGCTTTGTACAGAGTTTGCTGCCATGTTTGCGACTCAAGTCACCATCAGTACTCGACTGACACAAATAGAGGAACGTATAGCTGCAGTCGAGGAAGTGTGCAAAGACTTGGGGTCTTAATTCCTTCCTTCTATCTTTTATTTATTTATTTATTGTTTTTTGTATGGACAACATTTTATGTTTTGTAAATTCAGTATTTAAGTATGAAATAGTATTATTTTATATTTTTTAAACTAATTATTAATTTAGATTATTCCTATTATTTAATTAACGAATTTCTTATAATTACTAGTTAATTTAAATATAATTTGGCAAAAAATTAAAACCCTTGTCACCGTTCGACCCCTTCAAATAATGTTTGAACGGTGCATATGCATCATTCAAAAGTTTCAAATGTACTGTTCGAACAGTGTATCAATTTCCCTCCAAAAAAATTTACTTAACGTGCCAAAATTACGTTAATGTTCAAACGTATTTACACATTCGAATGGTGAATCATTAATGTTCAAACGGTTAACTTATTTGGGACAAAAAAATTCGTCCCTAACTAGAGCGTTCGAACGTGTTTGAACGGTCTGACCATTCCGTCGTTTTTTCGGAACGAAATTTAAATTTCATTCCAAAATCTCACTTTTTGGGACGATTTCCAATTCGTCGCAAAGAAAAATCATCCCAAAAACACTTTTTTGTTGTAGTAAATATTTCACAAATATAAGTTTGCAATTTGACGTGACTCTTTGTTAGGTATCTAATTAAAAAGTTTTTTAAAATCAAATTTATTATATTTTAAAGTTCTACCTATAGTTACTTTTGTGCATTCTTTATGTATTTCATTAATGTGATTGATTGCGTCATTTATTTAAATATAAAAAATATATTTTGACCAATTATATAATTGAAATATGTAATAAATACGTAAAAGTAATTGTATATAATAATATATCTAATTATATCGGTTTAACTCTATTTAAATTTTATTTTCATAAAATCTCTTTGGAATCTAACACTGCGTTCCTAACCCATCCCATCACTTATTGAGTATCTAATTAATTACAGACAACTAACAGAATAGTCAGCAATGAGAATACATCCATTTCTTCGTTCAACCAGTAGTAAGCAGAGACTTTGAGCTTCATCTGCAATGGCACGTTTATATAAACGAGATAAAGAATATTGCCTATAAAAAATATGTCACCCATCAAACACAACCTCACGCCCAAGTCATCTCTAACAATAAAACAACACCATTGTCCTCTCTCTCTCTCTCTCTCTCTCTCTCTCTCTCTCTCTCTCTCTCTATATATATATATATATGATTATAAGAGAAGAAGGTACGTACCAAATTGTCTCTGAAGATCAAAAGTAAGACTTCCCAATTTTTTGGGTAATATTTAATCCTGAGAAAGGTATCTTGTACTTCTTTTATTCATTATTAAGTGTTATTAATAAGATATTCAGATATATAGTAATATATATATATATGCTAATTAGGATATTGTAACTAGTCATTAGGGTTGCATAAGAGCATTGCTAGCGAGCTCATGAAAATCATTTTGTTACTCAAATTTTGGCCAGCTTAAAATAAGAGATGATATTTGCAGTTTCAGTCTTAGGATGTATAAGTTCTGCCTACTTCTTTTGAAAAAAATGAGTAAATTTAAGACTCACATGAAAAAATTATTTTTCTAATAACAGATCTCAATTTTTTTTTCCCAAATAGAATATGCAGATTTACATACCTAAAACTGTACATAATGTTACTTTTAAAATAAACATGATCTCTTATAACGAACTTAACTTCGCTATAAGAATCTTGACCGAGACGACTCTTGCACGTAAAATTAAGTTGACTAACATGAGATCATACGTACAGGCATATATAATATTTAAGAAAAAAATAAAAAAAAAATTGATCCCTTTTCTTATTGATCTAAAGCAAAGGAGGACCCATCATCATGAATAGGTTCGATCGATACAGAACATACGACTTTATTTCTTTGTTAAATGATTGAAAAAAATAGGTGCATGTTTCCATCATCAATGTCTTGTCTGAATCATTATATAATATGTTTGCTCTTTAATTTCCTCGTGACGTTCTTAGATTAAGCGATTTTACCAACCAATTATAGGTATAAATTAAATTATAGAAACCGTCCTACCAAAATACCATATGATAATGGCATAATATATATATATATATGAACAAATAGGAGCAAAAACTTTGAGGTTGGACCAACCCTTTTTTTATTTGTTTGCATGTGTCAAATTAATAAATGGGTTAGCGAATTAAAGACGTTCACCTATATCCAAATTTGTCTCTATTCTTTTATATAATAATCAATGTCTAGGCAGGTTTAAATCTGCTTACCAATCATACACACTTATCTTGATCACCTCTTAATGTTACATAAATATTGTCGTTATAAACATTCAAGTAGATGAAAACGACAGACCTTATAAAATATTGAACGGTAAGTCGTCAATATATATATTGTTAAAGACAAGTTTCACATGACCACCAACATCAAGGATAATCTGTAACGAAATGAGAGGCGGCACGGGATGTCCAGTAAAACTCCGATGCCTAAATTAGAAAGAAGTTATCTTAGTATAAGTATATGAATGAATGTACATAGTAAATATGTTATCTTTAGGTGTTACTTATAATAAGATCGTGATGAAGGTGATAATGACTAATCTCTAAAATTTATTTTGATGGCTCTCCGTATAAATTGAAATGATCACCTCCCTGATCAGTCGGAGGTATTATATATTTTCATTATCTATAACACACATATATATATATATATATATATATATATCAATACGATCAGTCATTGGGTTCGTAGTTCAACCCCCTTGCGCTCGGACTTGGTCCCTTTAATACATGCGATTACTCATTCAAGACTTTAAATATCCCTTCCATATATTTAAGACATTCTTAAGAATTAATTGTACAGACTAAAAACGCATCCTATGAAAATAAATTGAGATTCGGAATATCTTTATAATAGCTGCCAATGTTGATCGCGGATAGTAGATTATTATAGATTAATTAATTAATGTTGCTCACTCAATCCATTTTTTGGGATTTTGGATTACCTTATTGACCAATGACCCCTAGATATTCTTGAAAGGATTTATACAATGAGAAATTATATTTACAATTTTAGAATATATAAGAGTACTATAAGTCCGGTATATTATTCTCGAAAAAAGTAGATAAATCTAAGATTTATATAAAAAAATTATTTTTTTAATGATAGATCCAACTATTTTTCAAATTGAATATATATATGTGCAAAATTTGTATACTCTATGACTGTATTTAACATTACTTCTATACAAATAATCCTAAACGAGGTAAGAGGTTGCGCTTAATATAATGCTAAGTCACGAACTTACGTGGTTAAATGTGATAATAAGTTAGATTTTCTTAACATAAAAACAAATTTACAATCTAATATACCACTTTATATAGCCGATCGACTCCGTTTGTGAACTTTATTTATTGAATCTATTTCTTGGTAGGCCAAACATTTCTTTACAATTAGGTCATAATTAATTTATTATATTATATATTAATATATTGACATGGTAAAAGATAAAAACCGCCGTGATTATCTTAAAAAAAATCTCTGGAAGTTCCTGCTTTCAATGTTTTTAGTTTGTTAAATAGCGGGAAATGAGATAGGGCTGGCGGGTGGCAAAACTGGCAATCTTCTCTCTCCCTATATTGCTGCATGCTGCTCTTAAATCTGGTCAATCTTCCAAATATTGTGGTCCTCAAATCCATCACACTGCCTCTCACATACACACACAAAGACTGCATAGCGAAGAAGGAGAGGAAAAGTTAAGTGTGAGTACAAAGGAAAGCAATCAACTGGTAACTATCTCGAGTTTACCGATAATTCATTCATTCTTTTGTTTCTGCGAGAAAGTGGTCTTGTTATTGGATTATTTTATACAATCCTTGCACATATAAATATATATAGATATTTTTTTAAAATAAATATATATAGATATATACTTGTGTAGGTAGGCCTGCACTGCACTGCATGAATCAATAATATTGATCATCATATTATTATAATCGAGCATGAGGAATATGTTTTGTTCCCGGCTTTTTGTGCAGTAGGCCGGCAGAGAGACAAAGATTTCTCTTGGATTTCTTGCACTATCCCTCTCTTACACACCTCTTTAATATTATATTTTGAACTTTTGTTGGTTAATGATCTGAGAGACTTTGCCTGAGAATAAAAGGATTTTCCTTCTTGTTGCTGTTCCTAGCTGGTGCTGGTGTGCGGGTCTTCAGTGCAGCAGCAATAGAAGAAGAAGAAGTGGAATGGAAGCCCAAGGAGGAGAAGTGAGGCGGATACACATCGTTTACTTTCTGAGTCACATGGGTCATGTTGAGCATCCCCATCTTATTCGGGTTCAGCATTTCAACCGCAACAATGGCGTCTATCTACGAGGTGAATATATAGTCTGTCTCGAGTTTTCTGTGTCAAATATGGTGGTTTTTCATTAATGGGTATTGATCTGTTTCTTCACATCTGTGAAAAAAAAAAAAAAAAAACAAAGATATTAAAAGGTGGCTTGCGGATTTGAGAGGAAAAGGCATGCCCGAAGCCTTCGCTTGGTCCTACAAAAGGTACAGATATGAATGTTTCACACACATATATATTGTTCCTCTTCAGGACTGATTTATGGATATATTTAGTTGCCATTTGAATTTAAAATGGCAGGAGGTACAAGACAGGTTATGTTTGGCAAGATTTGGTGGATGATGACCTTATAACTCCTATCTCAGACATTGAATATGTTCTCAAAGGTTCCGAGATTGTCTCTACCTCTTTTGGTAAGTCAAAAAGATTCATCCTTTCGTTTTACAGTTCTTCCGTTTTCGTTCAAATTCAAATTGATTGCTGCATAAATTACAGATCATCATTCACACAACGAAAACAAAGCTTCCATATTGAAAAAGAAGCAGCAGCGGCCTGTCGAAGTCCATGCGGAAGACCAACCCCGGCAGCGACATTCATCGAAAGTAGCATCATTTGAAGCGCACCCTGAAAGCAATACCTCAACAGATTTATCTTCTGAAATCAATCAAGAATCCCCTTTATTTGGCTCAGATAGGTCAACATTAACCAACGAGTCAATAAAGCTCGAAGCAGTGATGCATCAACAAGGTGAAAACCTCGGAAATTCTTCCTTTAGTTCCACACCACCGCGCAAGAAGAATAAAATGAAGAGCAACAAGAAGGAAAAAGCGGATAAGACATCGCCTTCTCCATCGTTATTTACAAAGAGTAAGAGTTATTCGAGTGGACCTTCGAGCATGCTTCGCAATTTGATTAGTTGTGGTGCTGCGGATACCAATGATGCTGCGTTGATCACGATGAATAGGGCTGACAAAAACAAATCTTCCTTTAAGCCCAATATTGAGGCTGAGATTCGTAAAGGAGAGAGATTGGGAGGGTCTGAAAGGGTTTTAGGGACTACTTGGGATCAACAACAGCAGCAAGAAAACCATCAACAAAAACAACAGCAGCACAACACTTGGTACGTTAAGGTCACAACATCCTTATTCGAGAACTGCTCGTTTTATTACAAAGATCTTACAAAAATTAGTCTCACAAATTGATTTGTTATGTTGAATCTATATTACAATAAAAGAGCTTTGTAATTTGCTGTGCTTTACTTTTGTGAGATCTCTTTGTTTATCATCTGATATCACAAGTTCTGGACATTTGCATGCATTATATCGCCTTCATTTACAAAGAGCAAACACTCTGTTTGATTTTGCATGAACTTGGTGGTGCAGGAAAACCTCTTATGATGGAGGAGAGGATTCACAGAAGAAGCAGCAGAGTGAATTTCCTAAACAAAAAGCCATTTCAAGTACTTACAAACCAATGGCTTGGCCAAATTGCTCGTAAGTGACTCCAAATCTCTCTTGCTAGTAATAGATTTCAGTGAATACCAATGGTATAATGGTGAATTGAATCGAATGTCCATTTGTTATAAATAGGGTTAAAGGGTAAGAACAAAACCTTCGGGATTTTCACCATGGTTGACTTCCCAAGCCTGAATTGGGAGCTTGAAAAGAAGCCCAGAAATTCAGGCTGACTCCATCCTTATTGTAGATCAGAATCATCAAATGAGATAAGGGGGGAAGCAGAGTCACTGTAAAGTTAAGACAAATGGCAAGTGTTCAATGAGTGGGAATCTAGTTGATGTCAAAGGTCCAACAGACTTCAATCAAACTGCAAAGAAAAATGTTTTTAAGTTTATAATAGGGGGATTATGACATCCACTTTTACAGGGGCCGCTCAAATCATGTTGGGTTAACTATATTGTTTCTTTATTAAAATTATTGTTTCTATCTATATTCATAATCTATCCATTGTGTTGAAATAAACTATCTTTCCTGTTATACTTTGCTGGGTTTTATCTGCTTAGCCATGCTTGGGAACAAGGGATTTTGAAAATTTTCATGCTCTCAGTCCATACATATTCCCACAAAATCAAATTTGACTAACAAAGCAGAAACAGTTTTCAAAGAACTCCATAAGACCCATACTGAAAAGTTTTCTAATATCTTTATATATTCTTAGAGAAATCTTACATCTAAACATCCCTTAAAGTACAATCAGGATTAAAGCAATCCACTTTGCAATCAGCTACTCGATAGCAAGATGAACCAATGCACATCATCATGAGTTGGTTTTTTAAATCAAAGTAAATAACCATGTAGAATGCATGTTTTGATTACATAGGGGAATATTTAGTTATAAGCTGGGTCCCTTCCGTAGGAATTTCAAGGAAGAGGATTGAGCTGAATTTTGTAATTCATGGCTTGTGAATGAATGCATAAACACCACACACTGAAACAAAATGCTTCTTGCTTAAATGCAGACAATGTGGAAAGTCGTTCAAGCCCGAAAAATTGCATTCGCACATGAAGTCTTGTAAAGGAATGAAGGCTTTGGTAAAAACTACAATAGTCTCTACTGAGAAGACACCATCCCAAGCAAAAGGATCAATGGAATCTTCCCATAAGGAATCACCTTATGGCTATTTTTTAATGAATGAGTAGTACTGTAACTGTTTTCAGCTAATTCTGTTTACTTTTGAATATTACGAGGGGGGCCAAAAAGCCTTCAATCCAAAATCTTAAAGTTATTTCTTTTAAACTAGCACATATTGGGAATCTGCATTATTTAAGGACCGGTGAAAGTAGAAATAAATATCAATATTCAATAAGCCTACATTTACTTGGAAGATATCATATGTGATAAAGTCAAAACGGTATCTATTCCAACATTACAAATAATTAGGATATTTCAACCAAAAGGTAAAACAAGGGGTTGTTCTCATTTCATAAAGCAAAAGAATTTCTATAGTCATTTGTCTATCTTAAATGAACTTTCTAGCATTTGACTCCTCACCATTGAATAAAAGTTGCTTTAAGATATATGTTGGCATGGTGCATATCTGAATATAAAAGAAATAAGATTTCAAGTAACAGGGCTATTGAAAAATTTCCCAAAAAAGTAGATCTGATTTAATAAAAATATTAGAGAATTAAAAAAAGTGGCATAATGTGGGATTATAAATTTCAATCAAAGGTTCCAAAAGATAAGAAACTATATGATCATTGACTTGAGTTGTGGCTTGGCATCAGTGCCATATATCCTCAAGCAAGAATATTGATATGGAGACAGAAACACTGAAAGTGCCAACAATCTTGATCCTCAGAAGCTTTCTAGACTCGCTCCTTTAGCAGCTTTCTTGACTTGATCACTATCTACGAGCAAGAATGTTGACATCATGTGGGGAAGTAACTTGGTCTGCATCTCCCAGTACCTTTGTATTTTATATCCTCATTAGTATCATCATATCTCTACAAACTTCGAACACATCCAGCTTTATGCTCCCTTCTGTATTTTTCAAAATCACTTTCAGATCAGACAATGATCCTCTCCATTTTAAGTGAAATATATGGGATCTGTTTAGTATAAAATATGAGATATTTTACTCATTTCACTTGTTAACATATTGTGGAATGACCAAAATATTCCATATTTTGCACTAAATAGATACTATCTATTCTTTCCAAAATCAGGTTACTTTGCTAGAGTTTGTTAATAATTCTGTCACTTTGAGATCTTTATTTCTTTTCTAAATCTTTATGTTAAAACGCTTGAGCCCCGGGGCCCAGAAAGCTATGAAGCTTCCAAACCAGTTAGTTATATTTCATATGCCTATCGAGTCCTCAAGATAATTTATATATTTTAAATAACTATCTATAGCATTTGACTACGATCCATTAAAATATAAATGTCATGCACTATTAAGATATACAATAATAATAAAATCTATCTCTTCCCATTAGCTTAAACTTTTGGGATAAATAGTAATTTTCTATGTTCGCTTGTCCCAAAAGCGTAAACTGATAGGAAGAGGTAAATTTTATTATTTATTTTATATCTTAACACTCTCCCTTACGTGTGGGCTAGACTCTCCCTTAATGAATGGCCCAACACATTAAATATTAAATTAAATGTGGTATAGTGTAGAGTCAAGGGTTCGAACTTAAGACCTCTGCTCTGATACCATGTGAAATCACCACTTGTCTCAAAAGCTTAAACTAATGGGATGAGGTAAATTTTATTATTTATTTTATATCTTAACACTATCTATAACATTTGACTGCGATCATTGCCAAGAGCATGTGGCTTAGATGGCATGAGACCCAGCCTCCATAAGAGAGGTCTTGGATTCGATCTCTCTCACCTAATCTCCCAATATAAATATATATATATATATATATATAAATGTCCTGCATATACAAGAAAACAAGAAAGAAAATAACTGTATTTTTATGTAAAGAAACAACATATGGTATGTGTAGGGCTGTAAATGAACCAGTCTATTCAATAGCCCACTCGGTATTCGGTCGGTTAAACTCGAATCGAACTCGACTCTTGAAAAAAAAAAAGCTCGTTCGTGAAAGCAGATACCCGCTCGATTTGTAAATGACACATACCCGACAAAACTCGACTCGACTTAGCTAAGGCTCATTTAGGCTCGCTCGTTTATGCTCGAGTCGACTCGTTAGCTCAACTCGATTAAAACTCATTCATATATTGATAAATATATACATACACCTATGTATATATATACATGTATATATGTATTAGCTAATAATATAAGCATACGACTTTTATAATTAAATATATAATATGTAATCTAATTACTTGTGTCTATATAGTGAATACACTTCATAGGTATATTTTATAATTTGTCTAATAATTAGTTGATAATATTTAATAAATTCATATACTAGTATATAAGAACCATATATGAAATAGATATATGGTATCATATTAAGTGTTTGTATTAATAATATACGTAGGCATATAATATATTGTTATTTTGGATAAATATTAACTAGTTAGATATTAATTATTTATAAATTTTTTAAAATTTTATAATTTAATAGAGGTTCTACTTGTTAGTCGTATAAATTTAGTATTAGTTCTTTTATTTTTTTTATTTTTATTAATTATTAAATCTTATTAAAAAAAAATCAAGCTCGAGCTTAAACTCATTTATGGGACGAGCTCGAGTTCGAGCTCGAGTTGAGAGTTTAGCTTATCGAGTCAATCTTGAACAAAGAATTAAAAAAAAAATCTCAAGCTCGGGCTCCAGCTCCAGCTCTAGCTCAAATATTTTGAGTCGAGCTGAGCTCAGCAAGCCAAAGACCAGTTCGGCTCGGCTCAATTACAGCCCTAGGTACAGAAACAGCTTAATTGGCTAAATATTGCAAAGTGAGTGCAGACAACTTGATTAAACTCCATCTCCCTATTTTTTTCAAAATACTGTTTCCTGATCTTTTTGGTCAAGTAGTTAGAGACATAACCAAACACAAGGAAACACATGTTGATATAAAACCTAAGGGATGAGTGCTATACGGCGACAAAGAAAAAGATCATCTGTTCTTTGCTTTTAAGTCTTTTCCCGTCCTCCCAACATCACAGTTAGGACCTCAAGATAAGATAACACAATATATGTGCAACAGATTTACAAACGCTTCCAAACACAATGCATGTGTAGAATAGATATAAAGTGCATCCAAACAGTACTGAACACTATAAATACATGCCCAATAAATATACATCGTATTCACAATGCAGGTAGACAACATGTAACTTTCCAACCACCCTGGTCCAAAGGGAATATGTCTTACGTGAAGATAAGGGGAATCTGCGTGGGCCTAGTGGACGGGTACGATGACAAGTGGCAAGGTAGTGGAATATTACAATAGCAGAGGGTGTTTTTGGCTAGTAGTCTTTTAGTGCATTGGCCTTGGTTTATGTAATAATGTAAGACTTTGGTTTATTTAATATTTTAGTTTGTATTCTATATGTAATACTCTACACATTGTAATCTTAATTAGCTATCTTTCCTCTATACCATTAATATATGAGAAAAACTTTAGCCACAAAAGAATTATACAAAAGTAATTCTATAAACTAACGTTGCATAATATAGTTCGTCTAATTGCAAAGTTATTTTTATTATAAAATAAAATAGATCTAACGAATCACATGAAATCACGTAAGTTTGTTATATTTCTTTTATGTAATCTTTTTATACCTGTAGCACTTGTTTTAAAATATTATTTCTTTCTTTACTTCTCTATTTATTCATCTCTTCTTAGCCGGAACCAGAAATTTGTTTCAGGGGAGGCCAAGTGAAGGTATAACAAGATATTTTTTATTCTATCTCTACACTTTTTTTTTTTTTTTTGCACCATCAGATAATAGGATCTAAAATAAAAATAAAATATGTTTAATGCAACTTATGTATTTAAAAAAAAAATATCATGTGTCAAGAACAATATATCATTAAAATAACAAATAAATTATAAGTAAATAATCTTTAAAATCAAAATAATTTTGTAAAGTGGGCCAAATTAATTTTTTAGAAATAAGTGAACACAAGTTAAAATTAATATTATCTCATTAAATCATAAAATATTAATATATATTAACTTTTTCTTCAAACTTTTGTTTTTTGCCACACCAACCCCCTCCCTCCCCCAAAATATTAATCTTTTATTTAGTTGTATTACAGTGTCCGTTATATTTGATGGGAACTTCAGCTGAAAGCTGCTTTAGCTAACTTTCACATAAGTCAATGCTGGTAAAATCTGATCCATATTTTTAAAGAGCGGCACCATTAGGCAAAAAAATGTTTTGTTTTGGTTTTTTTTTTCAATTCATTTTTTTAATACTTTTAAATGTTTTAAAAAAATATAAAAAGTTTAGAATAATATTAAACAATTTTTTCTTAACTATTAAAAATATATATATTTTTACCCAGCGGTGGCCTTAGAGTTTTCCATTTTTGAAACTTCAGCTATCTAAATATTTTACAAAAGTCAATGCCAATAGGCTGGGTGCTTTAGTTAGGTGTTTTAGTCAATAAGGTCGACTGATCAGGAATGTACAAGGAGAATCTTGTGTGCGCGCACGGACATGACCTTTTTTTTCAAAAATTTAAAGATAAAAAAAAACCTGTATGTTGTATTCATGTGTTAATCGAATTACACAGCTTATTAAATATAACATTTTTCAGTACCTTCTTAGGATGATCTTCCATCCAAACTAACTCTTCACTTACATTTAAAGCCATCTTTGCAAAGTTATGTGCAACACTATTACAAGATCTCTTCACATATGACACTGTCCAGTTCCTTCTGTTATTCAATACAGCTTTTAAATCCTCAATTAGTTGACCATGCCATTCCCAACTCACTTTTGAACTATTAACAGCTTTTACAATAGTTAATGCATCACCCTCTAGTTGTGCATTTCAAAAATTGAGCTCATCACATAACTTCATGACAGGATCAGAAACATATTCTTTCGGATAGCATAGAGATACTAGCACCTCTCCATGATTGTCTCTGATCACTATCCCAATCCCACCTCTGTTTTCACTAGACTTCAAAGCCGCATCCTAGTTAACCTTCACCATATCTCCCACAGGTAATTTCCAATGAGAAGAGTTGCTACCAAGTATTCCACCATTTTCTTGAACTTTGCCTTGCTAAACTTGTGCCAACTGATACTCTGACAAACATTCAACAGCTTTGTTAAAAACTTCATTAGGTCCTTCAAACTTATTTTCAAACACCAACCCATTTCTTCTTAACCAAACTCCTCTCAGCACCACAATCATTACCTCTATCTGATCTTGGGACAGCTTTCAATACCAGTTAGACCAAAGTTCAAAAAAATCATTTTCAATACTTTGCCATTTTTGCACCGGACTCCTCTCACACGCCCAAACATCACTTGCCCCATTACAACTCGACAAAGCATGACAAACAGACTCATCCATGTTCTTACAGACTGGACAAGAAACTTCTTTTAAGACAGCTCTTCTCATTAAATTCATCTTAGTTGGTAGACAATTATTTATAGCCTTCCAAACAAAGATTTTAACTACCTCTGGGATATTCATTCTCCACAGCCCCTTCCAAACCTCACTTGACCTGCATGAAACTTCCCCTTTCTCCCTTCTTTTCCTATTAACTTCAAAATGATATGCACTTTTAACACTATACATACCATTCTTTGAAAATACCCATATTTGTTTATCAGGAAGCCTAGAGAGACTGACAGGTAATTTACAGATTATTGAAGCCTCATACTCATTAAACACTTGCTTCACTTGTTCAACATCTCATCCCCTACTATCAACTCTTATCAACTCCTCCACCTTTGCTTCAGCATGCAAAATATTGATTGGTGATTGAATTCAGTAAGTAACAACCATAGGTATTCACCTATCTTCACAAATCCTTATACTCTTCCCATCACCAACCCTCCAAACCAGCCCCTCCTTCAACAAAGTAAGAGAACTCCACAAACTCCTCCATATCAAAGAGGGTTTAAACCTTAAAAAGGCGTGCAATATATCTAAATGTCTGAAGTATTTATCTTTTAAAACTGTAGCAGCCATAGAAAGAGTATTCATCATCACCCTCCAACATTGCTTTGCAATGAGTGCTTGATTAAAAGCTTCTAACTCTCTAAAGCCCAAGCCTCCATCACAATTTGACAGTCCCATCTTGGCCCAACTCTTCAATTGTATTCTGTTTCCCTTTTGTTTAAAACCCCACTAGAATTTAGCCATTTGAGATGCTATCTCCTTACACAACCTTTTTGGCAACCTAAATACACCCATATAATAGGTAGGAACAACTTGAATAACTGCCTTAAGTAGCACTTCTTTCCCCGATGGAGAGAGAAATTAATTCTTCCAATTACTTAGGTTTTTCCACACACGATCTTTAAGAATGCTAAAACATTGATATTTAGACCTACCAACCATAATTGGCAAGCCTAAATATTTTTCACAGTTGTTCTGCACACAAGCCCCACAGTCCTTAACAATTGCATTCCTCACATCCAAACCAACTACAGGACTAAATAATATAGTTGTCTTGTGCTTATTAAGACTCTAGCCAGATGCCTTCTCATATACCTCCAAAATCCCACTAATTTTCCTCCATTCCATCCATGTAGCTTTCTCAAAAATTAAGCAATCACCTGCAAATAGCAAATGAGTCAACTTAACCCCTCCTCAAGCCATTGCCACCCCTTTAAGTTCACCTTTCAGTTTTGCCTTTTCAAGCATTGAACTTAATCCCTCAGCATATAGGAGAAAAAGGTAATGAGACAATGGATCTCCTTGCCTTAATCCTCTAGTAGGAACAATGAACTCACCTGGCCTTCCATTCACAAGGGTAGCATAAGACACTAAAGAAATGCAATTCATGATCAATCTTGTCCATCTAGCCCCAAAACCAAGCTTTCTCATTACTGCTTCTAGGTATCCCCATTCCACCTTGCCATAGGCTTTAGAAATGTCAAGCTTCACAGCCATGCTTCCCACCCTACCCTTCTGTCTACACTTCATAGAATTTAACACTTCATAAGCCGCAATAACATTGTTAGAAATCAACCTCCCAAGAATGAAGGCACTTTGGCATCTTGAAATGATCTCATCCATCACCTTTTTAAGCCTATTTGCAAGGGTCTTTGCAATGATCTTATAAAATACATTGCAAAGACTAATAGGCTTAAATTCATTTACACTCTTTGGATCTTTAACTCTGGGTACCAATGCTATAAAATTCTGATTAACAGCCCCTTGTAAACTGCCTCCATTTAAAAATTTTAATACAGCATCACTCACTTCATTTCCCACCACATGCCAAAATTCTTGGAAAAAACAAGCCGGCCCCAAAGCCATCAGGCCCTGGAGCTTTCATATGCCCCATCATTTTCAATGCAATCTCCACTTCTTCTCTTGTAAAATTCTCCTCAAGAAAATTATTCATAGCTTCTGACATTCTCGGCTCTATCTCAACAATGCATTCATTTATGACTTCCACTAATGGCTTGGCACTAGAGTAAACCTCAGAAAAATGATCTCGAAAAGCCATTGCAATACCCTCCTCATCCTCTCTCAAAACTGATTGACCATCCAGGATTGATACAATTTTATTTATTTTCCTTCTCTAATTGGCACACTCATGAAAGAATCTAGTGTTTTTATCCTTTAAAGTATATCAATTCCTTTTAGCACGTTGTCTCCATTTAATATCTTCCTATTCCAATAACAAACCAACCTTCTCTTGCAGCAACTTCATCTCAACCACATTTTCCTGAGACATATTCCCTTCCTATTCCCTTGCAACACCTTGATCTTCTTTGAAATCAGGTCTATCTCTTGAACTCTCCTCTTGTCTTTTCTTTTGAAGCAGGATGATAAAGAATCACTGCAAAACTCTAGTCTAGTTTGGACTCTCTGAACAGGTTCTTTCATTAACAGTCCTCTCTCCCAACCCTGCTTAATAATTTGTTCACAGCCATCTTGCTTCATCCAACAGGCCTCAAACCTGAAAGGATAATTCTGTCTTCTCCTCCAAGGCTCTCCTTCATTAATAGAAAGCAAAATAGGCTGGTGATCAGAGCATCTTCCCGCCAGCACCTCCACTTTCATCTCCTTAAAGATAGATCTCCATTTCTCATTAGTTACAAACCTGTCTAATCTTTCCTTTGTAAAGGTAAGATCATCATGCCTATTAGACCAGGTAAAAGCACTGCCTCGAAAGCCAATATCACCCAGACCACAATCCTCTAATGCATCCCTAAACAAATTGAGTTGACCATCTCGTCTTCTCTTGCCTCCCACTTTCTCATTTTGCCACAATATCTCATTGAAATCTCCCTCTACACACCAAGCAGTATCATTATCAGGCTTTAACTACCTTAATAACTCCCAAGAAAGCCCTTTTTTTCCTTGTTTTCGGGTGCCCATAAAAACATGTAAATTGCCAATCCCTTCCTTTCTTCTGGCCTTTAACCATCACACTTACATGCCAGCTTGAGTAATTAATCACCTCAACAGAATTCTCATATCTCCATAGCAGGACCAAACCTCCTCTCCTCTCATCAGAATCCACAACAAGCCATCCTTACATGCCTAATCTTCTCTGTAAGTTTGAAATTTTATAAGATCTAGTTTTTGTTTCACAAACAAAAACCAAAGTGGGCCACTTATCCTTAACTAATAGGCTAAGATCCTGAACTGTCCAAGGGTTCCCAAGCCCTCGACAATTCCAACATATAATATTCATAATGTCAGGTGGTGCTGCTCAGCAGCCACAACCCCTAGTCTGTTTTCAACATAGACCAAATCAGAATTGCCTTTGAATCTCTTTCCTTCCATCACCATTTCACTAACCTCCTTAATATTCTCAAAACCTCTTTTAACCAAGGAATGACTAGAGGTCTTATCTGACTCAGGCCTAGCTCTAGTCCTCCTCTTCCATCTTGAAACCCTCTTACTATCATCCCCATCACCTGTACACATATTCTCAATCAACTACTCATTTCCAGACATAGTAATCTAAAAATCCTTTTGTTTCTCAATACCAACTGACCTCTCCTTATTCACTTCTTGCAACAAAACTGGAGATTGTGAAGTCCCAACCTGAAACTCAGCCAATTTGGAATCCTCATTTCTCACATCACTTTCCATCTTCACAGTCTCCTCTCTAACCTCATCCTTATGGAACACCCCATCTTACTTCACATTATTCAAACTCTGACCCCCTTAATCTCCCCCTCTCCTCACTTTTATCTCTCTTTCTGATCCCCTTTCTTAACAGCAGTCTTCCTTGTTTGAGGTATAGCTCGAAGCCAGACACCATACTGGCCAGAATTTCCTGCACTCTCTTTACAACCATCCTTCTCATGAATTATCCTTCCACATTTAAAATACATCCTAGGCAACTTCTCATACTGAAAAGGCACCCAACACTTCCTCCCATCCACTACAATGGTTCTTCCTCAAGCTATAGGTTTTCTCAAATCACATTCCACCTTCACTCTCAGACATCTACCCCGAGTTGAACCATCCTCCTGCAAATCAACCTCCATAACCTCCCCCATTGATCTCCCTATTACCTCCCCCATCATCTTATTCATATAACTCAATGGTAGATTTAACATCTGAATCCATAGACATGCATGATCAAAATCAATCATACTAGGTTAAGTCTCTCCATCAAAATCTTTTAAAACAAACAAGTGATTGTCGAACAGCCATGGACAACCATCAATCACTCTCAATTTATCTTTACGAGAGATAAAAGTGATAACAAAACAATTTCTATCAATTTCTTGAAATTCCAGTGGCTTACCTACCTTCCACAGTTTTTCCATCATAGCTCTGGCTATATCCTTCCCAATCTTTGAATCCGAGACAATTTTCCCCACCAAACTACGATCACCCTTCCCTCGCATTGCACCAATCGATTTCCTTTGTATCTCTATCAGACAGTCTTCCTCATCATTCAACTTCAGTCGCCTCCACACTTCCTCCATTTCCTCCATTCACTCGTTACTCAGCTGAAACATTACTCTGCTCACAATCGCAAGCAAAGAGACCAGACGCTTTCTTCCTCAAAGGAGAAAAAAGACTACTCACTTCTTCTCAGTGTTATCCAGAGATAAGTGATATGCTTAGGCATCATTGGAGGGGCAGGACGACAAGTGGCACGGTTGTGGAATACAAGGACAGAGGGTGTTTTTGGCTAGAGTAGAGGTGTAAAAATAAATTGAAAAATCAGAAAACTAACCCGGACTGGACCGAACAGGTTGATTCTGTCCGGTTTTCGACCAGTTCGGTCTGGAATTGGTTTTTTCATTTTAAAAACCAGTCAAATTTGGTCCGGAATCGGTTTTAAGTTTTTCAACACTGGATCGGACCAGTTTACATATTATATATATTTTATTAATTTTAATATTATATATAATAGATTTTATATATAATATATATAATTATGTATGAAATAATATATTATAATTTATAACATAACATTTTAATCTTAAATATGAATATTTATTTCATCATATGTTTTAAATATAAAATATATATTAAATACATTTTATTGCCTAATAAATTCTCAATATATTTCTTTTGATAAATACATTAATAATACTAATATACTTAATATATTAAAACCGGACCGGAACCAGTAAAACCAAATGTATTGGTTTCGGGGGGTAACAGGTACGTAATCGATTTTTAAAACTACAAAACTGGTACATTATGATTCAGTTCTAAATTTTGTCCAAAATCGAACCAAACTGGACCCGTTACACCCCTAAATAGAAGTCTTTCGGTTAGCTACTTTTTACTCAATTAGATAGATTGACCAAGAAGCGATACAAGAGGATTTTCTGCACAAGGATTATGCTTGTGATGTCACAGGATTCATTGGGATTTGATGAAATTTGAAGCGTTAGGACATATAATACAAGTTCACATATCTCATTCATGACAATTAGAGCTACAGTGCACCTGACATTCATCTAACAATGTACAACATTCATAACGCATAATTTTTTTCAGGTAATACACAAGTACTATAACAATATATTCCAAAACATAGTCATAACTCCATCATATTCATTTAAACCAATAATCACAAAATTCATTCAAAAGACTAAGCTAGATCATTCGTAAACAAAAGTAAGGTCCCTAAAACATAGGCTCACTTGAACTTCAAAAGATAAATACCTAGTATAGGTTATGAGATCCTAATCCTTATCCTATACTTCTCAAAAATTCCACAATCTTATTTAATAGCGTTGAATTGACTTCCATAAAATACTTAGCTAATACAAAGGATTCTCAAAGGTGAGAAACTCTTAACAATATGGTATCCATTGAGGCCCAGGATTACCCCTCAAAATTCCTTCAATACCACTCACTAAACATATGATAATATCCATATTAAAGTCAATTAGCTAGAAATGGTCATCCACTGTGAACTCTGTGCCACTCAATTCTAGCCACCCCAATCTTATCCTCATCCAGATTTGTTCCATCAATCCCTGTCACATCTTTTACCATTTTGGAAGGAATGTAGTTGGGACTACCAAATGAGATTTATAAAATTTCAGCAAGTAAAACTCCTAAGCAACTAATAGTATGAATAGGCATGCATGGTAGTAAATGACATGTATGCTTCATGACATGAACTCAGACATGCGTGACATGATTTGAAAATAACATGACATGAAATTGACTTGAAAATAACATGACTTGACATGAATGTGACATTACTTGACATGAACATGAGACCTTGTTAACATATACATGTTTGATTAAAAGTGAACTACAAATGCTCCACTAATACCTAGTGTTCTTGTCTGTACCGCATCACATTATAGGCACATGCGCCAACTGTGAGTACGTCATGATACTTGAATTGAAAAAATTGTTAAATATTTAGCTGACACCACTGGGGTTGGGTGCCTAACTTCGCTTCAGTAACCAATTACTTAGGTCCCATTCAAAATCTTTTTACTTTACCTTGTCAACCGGATAATTCCACAAACTAGTTTAAATACTCTAGTGTGGACAAAGGAGATTCACTAAGATAACACTCCATCCTAGCATTTGAGGTCATGATAAAAATAAAAGACTCCAAGTGACTTGAAGGGAGTAATAAGTACATGTGGAGTAATAAGCATGCAGACGAAACTTTCACCAAAGAAATACTTGATAGGGTAGTTGTGAACTCAATATGGAAGAGGTTATTTTAGGAAGGTTAGGTGGAGGTTATGGCAGCTAGATGCTCTGACCATAGGCCATTGTTTTGGTGTATGAGTCAATTTTTTGAAAGGGAGGGGATAAGGAGATTTTTCAGATATGAGGCTAGTTGGACTCTAGAGAAGGAATGTGCTGAGGTTCTAAAAAGGGTATGGAATAAGGGAGATGTAAGGGTAGGGGGTCTCCAACTAGAAAAATAGCCTTGAAGATAGTAAGAAGGTATTAATCATATGGTGCAAACAGAATAGAGCAGGGAATTGAAGGGAATTGGAAGAAAAACTAAACTATTGAAGAGAAGAGCTTATAGAAGGGTGAAAATAGTAACAATGTGTAAGAAATAAAAATTATTCGAAGGGAGGTGGGGAGTATCTTAAAAAATGAAGACTTAAGGTGGAGGCAAAGGGCCAAGTAGAATTGGTACCAACTAAGGGATAAGAACACTAAATTTTTCCATAGCTGTGCCAACCGGAGAAGAGCCAAAAATAAGATATTCGAGGTAAGGAATGAATAAGGCAGATGCTGGTCAAAATAAGAGGATGTGGAAGGAGCTTTTAATGACTATTTTGGAAAGTTATTTACCTCTACCAAGCCTGGCCAGGCAAAAGTTGATCATTGTTTGCTAAAAATGAAGCCTCATGTTACAATGGAGATGAATGAAGGGCTTTCCAAGCCTTTCAACAGAGTGGAGATTGAAGATGCCATCAACCAGATGGCTTCATTAAAGTGTCATGGGCCGGATGGGTTTGGCACATGTTTTTACCAAAAACATTGGAATATAATTGGTGATGAAGTATGCAAAATTGTGCTCTCTTGGCTAAATGGTAATCCCTTTGATCCCTCTATGAATCATACTTTCATTGTTATCATTCCTAAAGTGAAAATTCCTTCTAGGGCCAGTGAATATAGGCCCATTAGTTTATGTAATGTGGCCTAAAACATTATGTCTAAAGTGCTGGCTAATAGAATGAAAACAAAATTAGATATTATCATATCTTCCAACCAGAGTGCTTTCATTCCTAGAAGATTGATAACTAATAATATTATTGTTGCTTTTGAGTTGTTACACTCGATGAAGGCAACAAAAACGGGGAGAGTAGGTAGTATAGCTATTAAACTAGATATGTCAAAAGCTTGTGACATGATAGAATGGTTTTTCCTTGAATCTATCATGAAAAAGTTGGGCTTTTTTTCTTGATGAGTCGAGTTGATTTTGAGGTGTGTAAGCTCAATAACCTACTCAGTTCTTGTCAATGGTCAGCCTGGCCCTGTCTTTTTTCCTTCAAGAGGTTTAAGACAAGGAGACTCACTATCTCCTTATCTTTTTATTTTCTATGCAGAAGTTCTCTCTACACTTCTCAATTTTTCCGACATGCAAGGGGATACAAGGGGGAGAACGTGGCTAGGGGAGGTTGTTGAGTGAATCATTTGCCATTTGGAGATGATTGTGTGCTATTTAGGAGGGCCAAAGTGGAGGAATATAAGAAGATTTAATCAATGTTGCAGGTTTATGAGGTTGCTTCTGGGCAAGTCCTAAATAAAGAAAAATCTACTATTTTCTATAGCTCAAATACTAGCTTAATTGATAAGAACAAGATAAAGGATGCTGGTGGGGCAGCGACGTGGGGTCTTACAAAAACTATTTGGGGTTTCCCCCTATGGTGGAAAGATCCAAGTATCAAACATTCAGAGGGTTAAAGGAAAGAGTGTGGAGGAAGGTCAACAATTGGAAGAATTCATTTCTGTCAGCAGCAGGGAAGGAGGTGCTAATTAAGGCAGTGCTGCAAGTAGTTCCAACCTATACAATAAGTGTTTTTATGTCTCCAAAACAACTTTGTAAGGATCTGAACTACATACTAGCTAAGTTTTGGTGGGCTAAGCAGAGTACCAACAAAGGGGTTCATTAGTGCAATTGGGAGAGACTGGGGCAACAAAAGCAGAAAGGAGGTCTTGTGGAGTGTTTTAATCTAACCTTGCTTGCTAAGCAAGGGTGGAGGTTATTGCTCAATCTTGACATCTTCGTAACTCAGATCTTTAAACATAAGTATTTTAGAGATTCTTCCTGTTTACATGCTAAGCTGGGTGGAAGACCCTTTTTTATTTGGAAGAGTGTGTGTAAGGCTTCAGAATTATTAAAAGAATGGATGAGATTGAAGTATCAAAAGGGAAAAATGGCTTAGAACCCCATCTTCCTTTTGTGTATAGGCTCCTATTTCAAGACTACATGAGGATGCAAGGGTGGAGGAATTAATTGTGCAGGAAAGTAGGGAATGGAATGTGACTTTGGTAAAGGAGATATTTGGGTTGGAGGAGGTGGAACAAATCTTGAGTTTGCCTTTGAGTAAACTGAACTTTGGTGATAAAATGGTGTGGGGACCTTCTAAGAAGGGTCTATTCTCAGTGAGAAGTGCATACTACCTAAAAATGGAGAGAAAGAAAAGAATAAGAGGGGAAACATTGAAAAAGTATGATGATGATCAAAGGTGGGTTAGGATTTGGGAGTTGCACATGCTAGAGAAAGCAAAATTTCTTTTATGGAAAGTTGGGAACAATTACCTGGCCACAAGGAGTAATTTGAGGTCTAAGAAGTTAGTGGATAGTGACTTATGCCTCATTTGCAAACACGAGGTGGAATCTAACATGCTTGTGTTGTGGCAGTGTTCTGCTACCAATGATGTGTGGATAGAGTCTTTGAATAGAATTAAAAAAATGGAGTATTAAAAAAGACAACTTGTTGGTTTTGATTGAGAAAATGATGCAAAAGCTGTCTAAAACAGAAATGGACGAGGTGGCTATGAATATGAGAGGTTTATGGTTGAGAAGAAATCAGTTTGTTTTTTAAAACAACCTTAAAAACCCTAGATAGGTGATTAGTGCAACAAGGGATGAAATAAGGAATTTTCAGTTAGCTCAGAATATGGATTTCAAAAAGCCATCAAGCACCCTGTAGATAAGCAACGAACGTGGAAGACACCAAGTGAGGGCTATGTAAAGGCTAATTGAGATGCAACTATTAGCCCGAAGCAAAGAAAAATGGGGATAGGAGTAGTTATAAGGGATGAATGTGGAGAAGCTCTAACAGCTTGTTGTGATCAGAAGAAGTATGTGCAACAACCACCTATGGTAGAATGCATGGCCCTCTAGAAAGCTATGGATTTGGGCAAAGATCTTGACTTCAATAGAGTGGTCTTCAAAGGTGATGCATATACCATTGTGAAGGCTGTAAATAAGGATAGTGAGGACTACCCTGCTTATGGAAGCATAGTACAAGATGCAAAATTAATGCTGCAGCAGTACAAAAATTGTAAGGTGTAATTTGTCAACATAAACTTAAATGAAGTGGCTCACATTTTAGCAAAGAAGGCTCTTAGTTTAGAGTCTGAGATAGATTGGATGGAAGATATACCAAGTTGTATTTCAAAAAGTATAGAAAAGGATAAGGAATGTATGAACAATGTTGATTACAGATAAAAAAAAATTTGATTTTGATTCAAAAATTAAAAAAAAAATACACCGAGAATAAGTTAGAAGCTAACTTATAGTTATGTCGTATAATGTAAAACAAAGCGTAAATGAGTATGAACTAAATTGAGATATTTTTCTAAGGTTAGAATATCTCACTATATTCGTATAAAACCAAGACTAACTAACTTAGAGCTAAAATTGCAAAGTTAACCCTCTACTTGTAGAAAATTACAATTTTTCTCATAAAATAAGGATTTTGCATATAAATTTCAAAATTTACCATAATTTACATTTTTCATGTAAATTTTTTCCTAAATCAAAATATCAACTCATAAAAATTTAAAACAAAACAAAATTATGAGAAATAAGCATAAGCCGAAACACTCGTAGGCTAAAAACTAAACTTTTGTTGCTACTTGACTTTTCAACATACTAACATGTTTAAACCTATTTTGTCAACTCTCAAAAATCACATCCTTGGTTCTGAAATCATTATAAAAAATCAATTTACACATTGCATGAAAAACTTAATTCACTATACCATAGAAAATGCCAAAATATCAAAATAAGGTCAGGTAAAACCAACTATTCATGTTCTTGGTCTAACACTTCCAAATCAACTCCAAGAATTTTAAAAGTCCATAAACACTCTCCTAACATTTACAAACTACTCCAAATAGAAACTGTTTCAAGCCAAGCATTCTTTATTACTTTGTAATCATGGAAAACTCTCTCATAAATACTAAAATGATTTGAATCTAGTCCTCAGTTTCATATAAGTGTGTTAACACTTCACCATAGCAAGATCTACCTATCATTTCACTAAAAACTTCACAAAACTTTCAAAATTTCACACAAACATCAAAACTGTCAACACCTAGACCTTTACATCATCAAACCAAACTTTTACCCATCAAAAAGGGGCTGGAATGCAAGAATCGATCTGCCTAGAAAAAATGCCTCACAACTCTCTCTCGGTTTGCTCTAGAAATAAAAGTGAAAAGTGGCTTAATGTGGAATGAGATTGTGAGGGGCATGGGGTGTATGGGAGGGCTGACTTAGGGGTTAAATTATGACACTTTGATGGGATAGGTTTCTTGTGAAAGTGGAGGAGAAAAGAACTAAAGTGCTATTGGTTTTTCTGCTGCAGTCTAGATGAGTGATAAGGGTGGTTTTAGCTTGCCATCACTAGTTGCGACCATGACACCCTAGGCTTGGCCTGGTAAGAGGGAAGAGAGTTGATCAAGAAGCTTAGGGACTTTCGGTCCAAGATGGCTTAACCGAATGGGCTCAATTTAGGGATTCAATGGGGATTAGTAAGGATTTCAGCCAGGGTTAAACCCAATGCAAATTTTCTTGGTCAAATGTATTTACCACTTTGTAAGAGTGTATATTTGAGTGGTTAATTGCATGAGGAAATGATTTAATGAAATGATTAGACACTTAATCAAAATCAAGTGGTTTAGGATTTGGAAAACAAATTTAGGGTTTCGATTTACTCTAAGGATTTAAAGTTTCGGTTGGCTTCTAATGATTTGGAGTTTTATTAGAGGTGAGACCCTCTTTTGGTTAATCAAATAGTGTTTTGATTGGATGGAATAGTATTTGGTGTAAGGGACATGATCAAATGGCTTGAAACAGACTCCATTTCATGACATTTGCCCTCCACTTGACACGTTTCCTAACACTATTTATATGAGTGGATAAAATTGTACCATGTGTCCAACTAAAAAGTTACCCTAAGTGGATTTGGACATCCTACATGGCGATTTGATAGTTGTTCGAACCAATTGCCACACGGTAGTCTGTCAGGTGTTACTATTCATCCAGAAAATCTCAAAACTTGTTATTGCACTCTAACATCCTAAGTATTCCTACGAGTATAATGGTACAATTCATTTTGTGGAATTCAACTCCTAAGTGCCTTAATTAAATAGAAAGGCACTCTAATCTACTATTCATCTAGAAAATTTGAAACTTTTTATTACACTGTAAAATCCTAAATATTCATCTAAGGCGAATGGTGCAATTCATTTCATATACTTATACTCCTAAGTACCCTAATTAAATAGACAGGCAACTCTATCGCCATAGTTGATCAAGATTTGACTACAATAATGGACTAAAACCAAATCAATTGCTCAATCGTGAAATCCTTTCAAGATCTCACGACATTTCTAAGGTCTAAAGAAATTCACCTATTGAATTGCTTTCGGGTCATTACATTCTCCTCTCCTAAAAAGAAGATTTCCTCCTCGATGTTTGAATGCGCGTATATAAAAATATAACTAACTACTATAAACAAGTAGTAAAGAAACTCACATGGCTAATATCCAAACTAAACAAGTTCTAGGCTAACCATCTAAGACACTGAATCCTTTCCTATGCGAGGTCACTACTTTCCTTACTGCTCAATGAGTCATGCATCACATCTATTTTCACCAAGATGAACCTACCATTTCTTAACACACACACTCCCTCTCTTTCTCTCTCTCTCTCTCTCTCTCTAATCAACAACTTGCCTTGGAGTCCTTCCATAAGGTAGATTGAGTTGTACCCAGCATACTCTTTGAATCTAAAACTTTCAGTGGCTATTTTTCCAAAACTCTTCCTTAGGAAAAATACATGTGATACACATCACTAGTTCTTGGAATTCAATTGGAAAAATTTGTCCACACACAATTGAATACACTTTCTCTACTACCTCTCAGAATCCTATCTATCTTGAAGTAGTTTACTTCTTAGTAACTGAAACGGATCACTCCTCTTCATAGGTGGTACGTTGATAGTCATTCAGTTACTAATATAAACTCAAGGCTTTCTCTCATATAGTTGGTGTAGTTCTTCTATCTAACATAAGTTGTTCTTTATCCTAACCGTAATCAAAATGATATGTTCCTACTATTCACACAAAACCTCAGGATCAAGACTTTCGCTCCCCATATTTGTCTCCAATATAATAACGACCTATGTTTCCATGAATATAGTGCTTCGCTAGAGGTCACTTAATGTCAATCGGGAAACTGCTATTACAAGTAATCCTACTAAGGCCAAACGTTTCTCCCAATTACCCTACATTTTCAGTCAAAACTTAATTGCATCCTCTATGTTGAATGATTCGTTTTTTCTGAACATCCATAGAATCAAAAAAAATTCCATTATGTGGAATACTATTTAATTGACCTCCAATATCTTCCTTCTTATTTCTAAAGGGTATTCTGTGTTTACACCAGTATAAGTAAAGGTAGTCCTAATGAGAATTGTTACTCTTACATCTTGGGTAACAATTTGACTTGTGCATTGAACACTCGTGCGATGTCGTAGTCACTAACAATTAGTGACGGGTTTGAATCAAATAGCATACAAGTTACAAACCATGATAGGTTGACATTGCCTAACACATTAAGCAAATACTACTATTTATTGTAGTCTAACAAATCTTAGCTAAGCTCAAAGATATAGGAGTCTTGATTACGCCTAAAAAATAACGCAGTAGTTGTAGCACAGCTTTGGGGTGTCAATTCCACATGGAGACAAATTAAAAGAATAGTAGAAGAAATAAAGAAAGTAAATAAAAAATAGTAAATGATTAATGGAGAACAAGATTATTTTCAAATGTAAAGTGAAGCAAAATTATTAACGGAAGAAGTACTCAAATTTGATGAACAATAGAGCGTTGAGAATCTTTCGCACAAATCCAGTATTTTAATTATTCTTAATTCATTGAATAACTCAATTGGGAACTCAATTCCCAAAATTACCAATTGAAAGGTATAGATTTATAAACCAAAATTAAACCGAATGTAACCCTTTGGAAAATCATTCATCACTTTTAAAATACGTAAATTATTATCCCTATTGAGAAAATCCAATTACGACAATATACTCAGGGAGCGATATCGCAATAAAAAATAAATCAATATAGATAAATAATTAATCCAATCATAATCAAAGAACTAATCCATTCAATAGAAAAAGCATGACTGAATTCATAAATAGACTAAATTCTATTATTATTCGGAGAAGAAAACATCAATAATGAATTGAGAATGATAAAACAAAAGAGTTTTAGTAATTAAAAATCAAATACATAAATTAAAAATACCATCTAATGTGCAAGTTCATCCCTAACCCTACTTGAGAATTTAGTTATCCATAAATATAATGGACAACAAAAATAACCAGAGAAAAATAAAGCAAACAGCACCCATGGAAGTGATTTTCTCCTCTCTTCAAATTTGTCTCTTGTGCGTCTCCTCCTCATCTATTTCGTGCTAATGATATACTTATATAGGATAGGAAAAAAACCCTAATGTCTTCATAATTCCATCATAAAAAAATCACCTAAATTTTAAGATTAATCTTGACAGCCATGTACCCACTTCAGGATTTCGAATTTGGAAATCTTTATTAGAGACAAATTTGTAGCCCTTTAAGATAGCTTTCTAATGCATTAAAAATTGTATCAATCTAATATGTGAGTTGAAAGTTACAATTAACATACTAAAGTATGTCCAGATTGTCTCTTAGCAAATTTTACATTTGGACTTTTTGCAATTTCCTTTTGTGATTTTTTTTTTCTTTTTTTTTTCTTGATCCAAATTGCTCTCATACCCCATGAAAGTATTCTTTTGAATTTGACGGGGTTTTGACTTGCTCTTTTATAAATTCTGAAATTAAACATAAAAAACTGTTTAGGAGTATCCCAACGTAAATAGAAACTCAATTCAATAATACACATTAATTTCTATGATTTCTATTATCATTTTACCATTTTAATCCAATAATAGGGTATTTAGAATGCACTTTCACACACTCATCACATCCCCCCCCCCCAACTTACTCATTGCTAGTCCCTAGCAATTTCATGTCAAAACAATGAAAGAGACAAAAGAAAATGACACATAAAGGCCACCAAGTCACACTTTCCTGATTCACATGTCAAGACATT
Organism: Carya cathayensis; assembly: GCA_011037825.1. NCBI lineage: Eukaryota > Viridiplantae > Streptophyta > Magnoliopsida > Fagales > Juglandaceae > Carya > Carya cathayensis. Next base: position 11,346 of record QGSO01000419.1, on the reverse strand, counting down.
CTATGGAATCCAATAACCCATCAAGATCAATCCACCTATAGCAACCCAAAGAGCGTGTGTTCTCCAAGCCATAACCATCTTACCACTAACTTTAACACATACAACATCAAAAATGTTTTAAGCAAAAAGTTCAACTCCATAACTCACGGGAATAAAAGTGTTTTGTGTAAGGGCTCTCTCTATGGAGTTGACAATGGTTGTATACACACTCTCATGGAAAATTAGACAATTATGTACAAATAACAAGCAAACATTGATTTTATGATAGGAACACTAACAAATGAGACTTCACCAGTCTTTCTAAAAGTTTACTTAGGATTAGAATAGTCAATCCACAGAGCGTGTGTTCTCCAAGCCATAACCATCTTACCACTAGCATTGACACATGCAACATCAAAAATATTTTAAGCAAAAGGTTCAACTCCATAACTCACGGGTATAAAAGTGTTTTGTGTAAGGGCTCTCTCTATGGAGTTGACAATGGTTGTACACACACTCTCATGGGAAATTAGACAATTATGTACAAGTAACAAGCAAACATTGATCTTATGATAGGAACACTAACAAATAAGACTTCCACCAGTCTTTCCAAAAGTTTACTTAGGATTAGAATAGTCAACACAAAAGGTTATAACGTGGCTTGGGTTCAGAGCTATATAAAAAAAAGGATGAAAATGATTCAAAAACTTCCAAGTACATACAAAGGAAATTTTATTAAATATTTTAATAGACTACACTTCTCACTTGATATACTCTCAAACTTTTCAGATCATCGAACAATAATGCTTTTCCTTTTCATTCTTCTTCTCTTTTTTTTCAACAATTTGATGAACAAACACATGCCACTTTGGTATTCTTGTCATTTCTACCAAACCTTTATTTATTTATTTATTATTATTATTATTATTATTTACCTTCGAAGCTCACTCAATTAAACACTTTACAACTTGTACTCTTCTTTTTTTTTTTTAGTTGAAAATAATAAAACAAAAGAAAGAAAATACAAATTTCACACCTAGTCTATACACTTGGAAGTAAAAATGGTAGAAAAATTAGCATATAGGTTATACTCCAATATGGAGAGGTATGAATGATATAGGCATATGAAAAGAAGACGCTACATATATTTATTGGCTCAAAGTTAGTTACTAGGGGTCTATGATGGAAATGGTTAGCTTGAAAGGTTCAAACGTTGATCCTAAGTTGACCTTCGTCATATCTCAAGTATATTCACCATCTTACCACAAATCATGTAATGATATTCTCAAAAGAAGTGTCCAATTCAACAGATTAATAAACACTTATCACAATTTACTAGATTTGTAGGTTCTCAATCCTCTCCAAACTCACATGAATACTTAAGCAAAAGAGTTCTTTCATCATAGCATTTCATCATTTATGGTAAGTCACATTTAATCATATCATTAACATCATAACATGGTAACCTTTTCTAACTCAACAAAAAATCATTTCAACACTTAAAAGCAAAACATAACATGCAACCTAAGATCTAGGGAACTTACAATTTTCGTGGCCCTCAAAAGCTCCCAACACAAGAACACTTAAGAACTCCCAAGAACACTCAAGAACACACCTTTCATATTCACTCTAGACTTTCTTAAAGAAGAAGGCTCTCAACGCTCAAGAGGAGGCTTGGAGAAGTAGAGTGAACGAAATGTTGGGGTGAGGGAGGTATTTATAGGAGGCTATGGGGGAAGGGACATTGGCCTTGATCCATGGTGATTTGACGAAGTGGGCGGTGGAGAAGGAGGTTTGAATTCCAGCTTGGTTGTGTCACCTTGTGCTGGTGAATTGTGATCCAAATCAAATGATTTTCTTCACTTTCAGATGTTTCCATGCAAGGAGAGGGTGTAGGTGCTGCCATGGTGCATCATTAGAAGGAAAAAAATGAAAATAGCTTATGACATCCAGCACAGTAGCCATCGGGTTCAAGGCTAGAATTTTGGACAATTTTTATCATTTCTTGACTCACCTTCTTGTCCTCTCTTCATGGCTGACTTATACAGGTCATGAGTCACTCTTGGAAAGCTTTTCTAGGTGATGGAAGGTGGGGAATTGGCTGCTAAGTGATTATGAAATGGCAGCTCAAAGGGAAGAGATGAATGGAAAGGTGTTGCCGAGTGGTGGTGGTTTGATGCCATCGATTTTGTGTTATTTATGCAAAGAAAATTTTGGTCAATTTTCCATAATGAATCTAAGGGTATCTTGGGGATTGGATGGTGATGGAGGTGGCATGAGGGTGTGGGTCATTTGAGAACGAAAAAAAAAACAACTTGCAAGAAATTCGGTTTCCATCGAACTAGTGTTTAGGTATAGTTGATTTTTGGGTTTTTGGTTTGGTTCTTGGAACCAATTTTGTCCACCACTAAGTCTACATTGAAATGGGTAATTTGAGGTGCTAAAATAGAATAATGACCTTGAGGAAAAAGCACAAAAAGCTTGGGCTAGGAGTTGTTCAGTCCAATGCACACAAGAGTACACATGTGTGCCGATTAGTGTGGGTTTAGGGTTTTGACATGTCATTACCCATAATGACATGTGTAGAGATTTATCTAAAGTTCTAATATGATCTAAGAATGATGCAACTAAAAAAGTAAATTTCATATCAAAATGGCTAAAAAGATTAAGAAGAAAATTAAGCTCAAAATATGATTTAAAGATCACTAATCATGGGTAAGTTTATTAATGTCCTTAAGACAAGTTAGAAGCTTAATTATGGACAATTGGAAATCCTAAGAGGCATAGGGTGCTATTTGGGCATGAGGAAAACCAATGGTATTATGTATGTGGACTTCATATAGAAGTGTAAAAATACAAGACAAGGCTTTGGGCCTTGTTGGGCTTAAAAAGACCATGAGTAGGAGTTGCATAATTTATGGGTTTTAGGTATGGGTTGATTGGAGGCCTTGGTTTTAGGTTTTAAGAGGTCATCAGAGGTTTCAAGATCCACAAAGATAGGCCTTGAAAGGCTTACCTTATTATAAATGGGTTTTGAGTTAAAGCTAACACCAAGTTAGGCCCAAAATGCCTTATGCCTTCCTCACACTGGGCCAAATCTTTCTAAGGCTATCCCACAAAGAGTTTAACTCTTATCAAGCTTGGTTCAAGGTTTCTAAATCTTAGCCCAAACATTGTAAGGGTTTATAGGCCATAAGTGTAGCACTAATAGGCTTGCTTACTAAACCACACATACTTGACCCTTGAACATAACCACTAATGACGCTAAGTGCCATAGTTTAATGGGTAAAACAAATCTAACTGACTCCCTTAATAAATAATAATAATAATAAATCTTGTGCTAAAAAAATTATAAAGGCCAAAATTATAATATAGTATTATAAGCTCATTCTAAGGGAGATTAAGGATTAACCCTAATAGGTAATTGGGCAGGGTGTTACATAAACCAACTATTAAATTGGATGGACATATTTTTCAGAATTCCATAGCCTTACTTCTTGATTTTTCGAGTGAGTTTTAGTTCCTTTAAATATTTCAGCAAATGTGCCTTACTCAATAATCTCAAGTGAGGTCCTCCTTAGGCTCAAATAAAAGTCCAGAGCGATGTAATTTTTTCTTTTCTCTATTCTATAGTCTGAGTGGGGTCTTTCATGATCCACTAAAATGATTGCAAAACACCACAAAAAATGTAAAGTTTTGCATGAATCACTAATGCAAGAGATGTATAGAGCCAAAAGTTGGATGTAACAAGTTGAAGATTTATGACCTTAAGGGTCCTTGTTTATGACCTTGAAGTTAAGGATTAGTAGTAAATGAAGTTATAACACCTCGAATCTTCAATTTTCTAATTTAGGAAAGTCAGGTTTACACTATATTTAGGGTTTCTAGTTTTAGAAGGTAAATTTGGACTTAGCCCAACAAACGGACCCAAGCCTATTAAGACCAAGGGAGGGCGAGCTAGCCCAAGCCCATTAAAGCACCCACGAGAGTAAGCCTTCTAAGTTAGTACTAAAACCTACTTCAATTATAATTCCTTATCTAAACACAACTCTAAGTTTAACCACAACTACTGTTCTTAACGTATCTCCTAGTTAAATACAACTCCTAATCTAATCAAAACTCCTAAAGAAATCACATCTCCTAGCCTAGCTGAAAACCCTAGGATTGACCAGTCTAAGCCAAAACCAAAAATATCCTAGCCCTACTAAAAATGCTATGATTGACCTAGTCCAAGTAAAAAACCTGAGCACTAGCTAAAAACCATAGGATCGTCAACTCTAACACACGGGAGTTAACATAGTGTAACAACCATAATAATAAGATTACGGTAACAAATGATTAATGATTTATGAGGCTAAGGAAGTTAAATGCTTATTCTTGAGGGTGAAGTAAAATAATGTTTCTTAGTTCTTTATGTTTAATGTTTTATTTATGATTGAAGTTAAGTTTTCTAAAGAATGATGATTTTAAATAAAAACCTTATATTCATATTATGTTTACTGCATAATGTGATTTTAATGAGTATTCGACTCATTTAAGTTTTTTACATATTTTCCCACCCTAGGTGAGGAAGAGTTAGAGGAAGCATTGGTGGAAGGTGCTATCTAGAAGGTTGACATTAACAATGAGACTTGAGGCTTAGAGAGAGAATTTAGATTTTATTATTAGTGTTAAATAATTTATTTTTCCGCAACGCATAGCACAAGTTAGACTATTATATTTTAAATAAGTGCTAATTAACAAGATATTTGTTTTGAGAGGTTTCTTTTATTAAAATATTTAGTGAGAACTTTATTTATGAGATCTTTTATGCATGGTACAAAGAATGTATGTTTTTAAGGTTAGTAGTATCCAGTACCTCTAGCTTTACAAGACTTAAAAGGCCAGGGTGTTACATAAGCAAGGAGGCTTGCCGAGGAAAATGGTGATGTTATGGACTAATAGTACTGTAAGTTAAGTTTCTTTTTTTTTTTTTTTTTGAATGGGTGAAATCAGAGTAACAGTTAATCGTTACAATATTTCTCCTTGAGAACCGTATTCATCACCTGTCTAGGTCCTTCTTCAATCCAGACCTTTTCCTCTATACCTGTTAATGCTAACTTTGCAAGTATATGTTCTACAGTATTTGCTTCCCTAAACACAAACTTAACACTCCAATCTGTTTTATCAACAAGTATCCTCTTCGTGTCTTCTATCAAAACACCATAGTCTGTCAGTACTGCCTCACCACCATTCACTGTCGTCACCACTATTTGCGAATCACCCTCCAGTACAACTTTTCCCAGACTCAGTTCCAAACACAGTATTGCAGCTCTTCTGAGGGCCATGGCCTCTGCCATGCATGCCACACTCTGGTTTTTCACTACAGAACACAGACAGGCCAAAATTTCACCTTGATCATCCATTACTACAACCCCAACCCCGACTGTCTTCAGTTTTTCATCTATTGATGCGTCCCAATTTACTTTGAACTCCTCCCTTGCAGGCTTCTCCCATTTTGTAGACTCCCTTCTCGGCTTACTGCAATGTACTCCTTGTAAGCACCTCTGATTAGCTTCTTCAAATTTAGTCTCCACCTGCTTAGCAACTCTTATCACTTTTTTCGGCTCTTCAAATTTGTTTTAAAAAATCCAATAGTTCCGCCTTAGCCAGATCCTTCTCAGAATGTAAGCTACTGCTTCCACCTCATCCCTTCCCAGTTTTTTTGCATATCACTCCATAGTTCAACAAAACTACTCACATTATTATTCCACTTTTTTACTGGGCTACCCTCTTCAGCCCACACATCCGCAGCAGCAGGGCACCTCCATAGAGCATGAATGACTGTTTCATCTTCCCTCTCGCAAATGGGACAAACCTTGGAATCGATTATCTGTTTTTTGAACAGATTTACCTTGGTTGGTAATATTTCATGTGTTGCTTTCCACAAAAAAGTCTAACCACGCCCTGCACCTTCATGTTCCATATCTGCCTCCATATGTCAACCCCACTATTTCTGACCGAGGCTTCCCCTTCTATCCTCTTCACCCTTTCTTTTCCAAGGTAGTATGCAGATTTCACTGATAATCTACCATTTTTTGCTGGGCCGCAGACCATTTTATCCTCCACCCCTCACCTGCTTAATGGTAAGTTACAAACCAAGTCAACTTCTGACTTATCAAATATATGGTAGATCAAAGATCTATCCCAGGAGACAGAACCAGCCTCAATGAGTTGATCTACACAGGCCTCTTTATCCAAAATCTTCACTGGAGACTGAACCATAAAAGAGCTAGGAGCAGTTAACCACCTATCTTTCCATACCTTTATCTTCTTGCCATCCCCTACCCTCCAAAAAATACCTTCTTTTAGAAGTTCTATGGCCGACCATAAGCTCCTCCAAACATAAGAAGGAGCATATCCCAGTTTTGCTTCAGTTAAAGGAACCCCTAGAAAATACTTTTCTCTCATTATCTGTGCCACCAATAGGGAAGGAGAGTTAAACATTCTCCAACATTGCTTTGCTAGCATGGCCACATTGAAAGTTTCAATATCCCTAAACCCCAAACCCCCATCCCTTTTTGAATCCCCTATTTTCTTCCAACTTTTCCATTGCACTTTATTCCCTTCCTGCTTGTGACCCCACCAAAATTTAGCCATTAGTAAAGACATCTCTTGGCAAATTCTTCTTGGGAGCTTGAAAACACTCATAGTGAAAGTAGGAATGGCCTGGACCACAGCTTTCAAGAGAACTTCTTTCCCTGTTTGCGTGAGAAGGCGATTCTTCCAATTATGCAACTTTGCCCAAACTCTCTCTTTGAGGATTCTAAAGGAGTTATACTTTGACCTACCAACCATGGCAGGTAGGCCAAGATATTTCTCATAGGATCCACATACAGGAACTCCTACTGCTTGTTGTATACCTTGTCTCACATATCCTGCCGTGTTTGAGCTGAAAAAAATAGTTGTCATCTGCAAATTAAGTTGCTGCCCTGAAGCCTGTCCATACTTTACCAGCAGACCATGTATTTTATACCATTCAGCCATTCTTGCTCTTCCAAAGATTACACAGTCGTCTGCAAAGAGCAAATGACTTACTCTTGTCCCACAATTTGCAATAGCAACCCCTTGAATCTCAGATTTGGTTTCAGCCTCATTTATCATACTGCTCAGTCCCTCAGCACAAAGAATGAAAAGATAAGGGGAAATAGGGTCCCCTTGTCTAATACCTCTTGTAGGTTTTATCACTCTGCCAGGCTGTCCATTTACCAAAACCGAATAGGTAACTAACAAAACACACTGCATTACCAAACCAATCCACCTTTCCCCAAAACCCATCTTCCTCATTATACTCTCTACAAACCTCCACTCAATCCTATCATATGCTTTTGCCATATCTAGCTTTAAAGCCATACTTCCCACCTTCCCCTTTTGCCTTGTCTTCATTGAATGCAAAGCTTCATATACAATCATCACGTTATCAGTTATCAATCTCCCCGGGATGAAAGCACTTTGATTGTTGGAAATCAGTATAGGCAGCACCTTCTTGAGCCTATTTGCCAGGACCTTTGAAATCAGCTTATACATGACGTTACATAGACTAATTGGTCTAAATTCACTAGCCAATAATGGATCCTTAACCTTCGGAATCAGTGCTATATATGTGTAGTTCATTCCATTTCCCAACCCTTCTTCCCCATTTAAGAATCCGAGAACAGCCTTGCTCACCTCTTCCCCTATTGTTTCCCAATATGCATGATAAAAGCAAGCCCCATATCCATCAGGCCCCGGGGATTTTAGTGACGCCATTTGCTTCAAGGCAATCCTGACTTCTTCCTCAGCATAAGGTCTCTGCAGGTCTTCATTCATCACCAGTGTTACCCTCGGCCTGATACCTCTCAAGCATTCATCAATGGCCTCCATGGTAGGATTAGTAGAAGCAAACAGGTTCTGAAAATACATAGAGAAAACCCTCTCCATTTCACCTTGTTCATTCACCATTCGACCATTAGCATCCTTTATTTCCTTAATCCGATTCTTAATTCTCCTCTGATTTGCACATGAGTGAAAGAATTTGTGTTCTTATCCCCATCTTTATACCAATTCCGCTTGGCTCTCTGTTTCCATTTTATATCTTCCTGTACTAATAGTAAACCCAACTCCCTTTGTAGAGATTTGATGATCTTAGCATTATGAGGGCCCTCCTCTTCTTGTTCCACTTTTAATCTTTATGTTTTTTCTTTTATCTGTTTCTCAGTATCTTGCCTCTTCTGAAAACTCCATTTTAATAACTCTTTTTTGCACCTGGATAGTTTTTGCTGCACCCGTCCCATTTGGTTTTGCACACTTACTCTTCTCTTCCATACATCTTCAATAACAGCCCCTCCATCTTCCTCAAGAGTCCATTTTGCCTCAAATCTAAAAAGTCTTCTCCTCCTCATATGCAAAACCACCCCCTTATCCATGCTCAACAGGAGTGCTTTATGATCAGACTGGCTTGCTGTCAACACCTCCACCTACCTATTTTGAAACATCTCTATCCATCTCCAGTTAGCCACTGCCCTGTCAAGCCTTTCCTTAGTGAAGGTTTGATCCTCATGTTTGTTACTCCATGTAAACTTGCATCCCTTCCATCCAAGATCAAACAAACAGTTTTCATCCAAAGCATGCCGAAATTCTCTCATTTGACTTTCGGGTCTAGGCCTACCCCCCTCCTTCTCATCTTGACAACACACCTCATCGAAATCCCCAATAGTACACCATGGTACCTGGTCAGATGGCTTTATTAACGACAACAACTTCCACGTATCCCTTCTCTTATTTACCTCTGGGTGTCTGTAGAACCCAGTCAGCAACCACCTTTCCTCCTTTCCAACATAAGCACTAATATGATGTTGTGAGTAGTTAACTATTTCTACCTCCCCTTCCTCTTTCCATAAAAGTGCCAATCCCCTTCTCCTTCCCATTGCTTCAATAGCCAAACACCCATCCCACATCAGCCTCCTTTTAATACTTTCAAAATTCTTGGCCAGCAATTTAGTCTCAACAAGAAATACTACATCGGGACTCTTATCTCTCACCAAAAGGTGGAGATCCTGAACTGTCCGGGGGTTCCCAAGCCCCTGGCAGTTCCAACTTAGTATTTTCAATATTGCTTGGCGGAGGCTGATAATACCATAGAAACTGTAACTGCATTTTCACCTTCCCCTTTCCTTCCCTTTTTTTCCACCCCAATCCTACCAACATCAGAGTCAACACTGGCTATGCTACGTTTACTACCAGACCCCATAAGACCAATTATAGAATTACCTGCAACTCGTGCCCTCCTCTTCCATCTTCCCTTCACCATCTTCACGCCATTTCCTTCTGCCACTATAGTTTGATCCAGAACTTCTTCCCTCAATGCATCAGGCTCTTCTTGAGACACTATCAAGCTATCCATTTGCTGCAGCTTAGGCCCATTCTCACCTTGGTCTCGGCTTACTTCCTCTCTCCCCCCTATCTCGGTGTCTACCCGAGTTGGCATATGATCAAACACCTCATATGCATTTTCCTCCTCCACCCTCCCTAAATTGTTTTCTTCATAGTACTTCCTACCAGAATTTTTATCTTCACTAACCCCTCATTCCTTCCCCTTTGGCCCTTCCACCTCCTACTCTAAGGTTACAGTAATGGCAACCTCATCCTGACTTACCCCTCCCTCCTCACTCCCCCTACCACCCTCTGTTGCAGCCTGTCTCCGTTCATCTTCCATTCTACGTCGGGGCTTATAGGTAGCTCGGAGCCACGTGCCAAACTGACCACCGATGCCTTTCCCTCCAGATTCCTTCCCCTCTGTCCCCACACACCCACCCTCCCCGTGGCTAATAACACCACATTTGAAGCAAAGTTTAGGGAGCTTCTCATACTTCAATGGTATCTTGATTTTCTCCCCGAGCAGACTCGTTGTTCTGCCCCTCGCCAGTCTTCTTTTCAGGTCGATTTCGATTTTAGTTCTCAAACATTGCCCCCATCCAATGCCATTTGCACTCACCTCCACTTTTCGAACTTTGCCAATCGAATCACCTATTCGTTGCCCCACTTCAGCATTCATACATGCAAGTGGCAGATTATACATCTGCACCCAAAATTCCTCCGTATCAAAATGCATCAGTTGAGGGGATACGAATCCGTCAAAAGACTTGAGCACTAACAGCCGATTGTCAAACAGCCAAGGCTTGCCTTCGAGCACTCTATCTTTATCCTTCCGATTTCCAAAGGTAATCACAAATAAATTTTCATCGATCTCGTGAAACTCAAAGGATACCCCCGTTCTCCAGATTTTTCGCATTGTAGCCTGGATTACTTCCTTATTTATCTTTCTCTCCGATAGTAACTTCCCTACCAAACTTCTATTTCCTTCCTCCAAAATCTTCCCTGTAATGTTCGTATCCAGACTAATAACCTCATTTTCCTCTTCGGTCAACTTTAACTTCTCCCATTGCTTCTTCAAAATCTTCATACCTCACTCCCACCGTTTGCCTACAAACCTCACCTCTTCCTTACTCAAAAGAGTAAACTGAGACTCTGACTCCACCTAGGTCATTTGCTCTCTTTTCGCCTTTTTTGGGAAGACAACGAGAGAGAAAACGGTTAGAGGAGAGTTTGGTATTTTTTATGAACTATAGACTTTGGTTTTCTTGATTGATTTCCTGAAGTGGGGATCCGTAAGTTAAGTTTCTTGGTTCATCATTGAGATTGTTGTGTATATCAAGAGCTATGTTCCAAGGTTATGAGCTATGAATTGTAAAGGTGTTATAATGGGATGTTTAGGAGCACATATAGAGATGTATATGAACTCTTGGGTGTCCATTAGAATGTAAATGATGGAGGCCATAAGCCATGAAGTTAAGGTTATGTTCTTCTAATTGTATTGAGGGTTAATAAGGTATTGAGGAATCAAATGGAAATTCATAGATGATTATGACTGCTTTGAAGAGAAGGTCTTGGCATGTCAATGGAAGCTTCATTAAGAAATTTTTTTAAGTTTATAGTAATTATACAATTAAATTGGAATAGAGGTCAATGTGTGTTACATGTAGGTGCTAACTCACATAAAAGTGAATTGACTGCATGAGGTGATTAATTGCATGGAGTTCCAGGTAAATATCTATGTTCATACGTTTTATTGTTTTATATAAATGAAAATGTTACTTTAGAAGATAAAAGATGAAAATGCCATTTTAGAAAGTTCTGATATGCATATGGAATGTGTGACGCCCCCAAATTCCGCTTGGGATTGAACGGACATTTGAAGCGTCGAGACATGCAACACAAGGTTACCTGCCCCCGTTCATGACATATAAGATGCAATGTTCCTAACATGCATCTCTCATTATGCAATATTCG
>QGSO01000418.1:1038962-1086857 GCA_011037825.1 Carya cathayensis | reverse complement strand
CCAAAGACCATGATAGCAAAACCAAAGACAATGCCCTGGGTGGAGTACGAAAGGTCGTTTAGCATGTCCTATTTGTATGGGTAACACACGATCTAGATGGTTGAAACATGGAAAAAAGTTTTCCTATATGGGGCATAGACGATTCTTGCCAAGTAATCATAGGTGGAGAATGATGGCAAAAACATTTGATGGTACACGAGAAATTGATCCTTCACCTACTATGCCAACACCTGATGAAATCTTGGAACAATTAGATGATTTAAATTGCAATGATAGAACAGATCGCAAAAGAAAAAGAGTTGTGGGGTCGACTAGTGTTAAGGAACACTCATGGAAGAAATGTAGTATTTTCTTTAGTTTACCTTACTAGAAAGATAATTTATTGCGTCATAATCTTGATGTGATGCACATTGAAAAAAATGTGGTGGATAATATTGTTGGCACACTGTTAAATATTGATACAAAATCAAAAGATGGCATAAAGGCACGCCTTGACTTACAAGAGATGGGTTTGAGACCACAACTTCATCCGGTTATAACAGATGCAAACAAGACATATTTGCCTCCTGCTATTTTCACAATGAGTAACAAAGAAAAAGAAGACTTATTGAAGGTTATACAAAATGTAAAAGTACCGGACGGTTATTCTTCAAATGTTTCACGTTGTGTCAAGCTTCAACACCGTACTATAGTGGGCATGAAGAGTCATGACTGCCATATACTGATGCAACAGCTCCTGCCAATTGCATTACGTGGGTCATTACCTAAGAAGGTAATAGAACCATTAATCGAGCTATCTGGATTCTTTAGGGGAATTTGTTCCAAAACGTTGCGGCTTGAAGATTTAGACCGATTGGAATCTAGAATACCTTACATATTGTGCCAATTAGAAATGCTATTTCCGCCATCATTTTTCACGGTTATGGTTCACTTGACTATACATTTAGTTGCAGAATGTAAGCTTGGAGGACCTGTTCATTATCGATGGATGTATCCCGTTGAAAGGTATGCTATAGTTATTGAATTAGAAACACATAAATCTATTAAAGTAAGAACATATTTTTTAAAAAATAATAAAAGTCATCTAATGATTTATGTGGTAGGTACCTACACCGACTTAAGTTTCATGTGCGTAACAAAGCTGCGCCAGAAGGTTCCATTGCTGAAGGATATTTGCTGGAGGAGTTATTGATATTTTGTTCTCGTTATTTAGAATCCGCTCGAACTGTTTTCAATAGACCATCTAGAAACCCGGATGATTCTAAAGGGAAAGTTGTTGACGTTCGCCTCGATTTTACATCGTGGACCCAAGCACATCGCTATATTCTCTTCAACTTTGACGATTTCACTCCATTCCGCATGTGAGTTGCAATGCTTGATATGTACGAATTAAATTATATTTAATTTATATTTGTGTAATTGTAACAGACATTTTGTGATGTCATGAACATATAATAGGATGCACTTGGAAATAATGAGGAATACAGTTGATGGGAATCATTTATCGAATGATGAACTACAAAAGAGGCACGAAGACCAATTTTGTAATTGGTTCCAAGACTATGTATGGATTACACCCCATTCAATATTGTATCACAATATTAATTTATTATGCCTCTGTAGCTAGTTTATATCATTTATATAAATGCTAATAATCCAACCTTTCAGGTAATGAAAATGGATGACAATGGAAGAAGCAAATTGGGCTATAAAGTCGTAATGCATTCTAAAGGTCCCATGCGAGTTGCCAAAGAATTTAAACGAATTGTCATCAATGGCACAAAATATCGCACTGGGAATCACGAAAATGGGAAGAAAACTCAGAATTGTGGTGTTAGTGTGTGTACTGATCAAGATGGCCCTGTTTGGTATGGCCAATTAACACGCATAATTGAGGTTATGTATTATGATGGGTCCCGATATGTGTTATTCAAATGTAATTGGGCAGACGTTGCTCGGGGTAGAGGTTTCAAGATGGATGAGTTTGGCTTTACTATTGTAAATTTTTCTCATCTAGTACACACTGGTAGTCAGATAACTGATGATCCCTTTGTTTTATCTTCCCAAGTATCTCAAGTATATTATGTGGCAGATGAAAGATGCCCAAATTGGGTCGTCGTCGTTAAGACAAAACCAAGAGACGTGTATGACACTGGGGAAGAGGAAGTGACTGACGACGATGAGGATGAATATTTAGTCAATGAATATTGTATTAACACTTCTAACGATGAAGCTATTGAACCTGGTATTGACGATGTTGTGTGGACGCGAAATGACATAGATGGAATGACAATTGAAACTCGCTAATAGTGTTGAGGTTTCGTTTCTATTTCTATAAGCTTGTTTACATCAATTTTCTTTTATATAGGCCTGTTTAGTGGTACTGTTTTTGCTATAGCGTTTTGCTGGTACTTGGGTTTTTTAATTTTGTTCTATATTTTTGTAAAATCCAAGTACTTTGATTGTTACTACGGTATTTCTCCGCCACAAGTGAGGGTTTATTAATAAATTTGGGCGGGGTCACTAATGGACATGTGACTACTCTCTCTTTAATTTTTTTTAAAAAAAACATGATATCTCTTTATCACATAAATCTATCTCACATCGTGCTTAAAATATTATTATTTCTATTGATTTACATCTATGCAATTTTTTGTCATTTTTTTTATAGGTACAATGGGTCCAAAAAAGAAGGCAAAGACTACCATACCACACTTGCGAAGACAATCTACAAGACTACAAGCTGTCCATAGTGAGACACAATCTGATAGGGTGGCCCATTCATTACCCTCTGTCGATGAGCCACTCCTTTCCGTTAATAGGATGGTGGAGTCATCACCTTCTATAGATTGTCCTTCACAGCCATCATTATCTTCACATCAAGAGACCCAACCTTCTACATCTAGCCAAATGGGAGGACAACTATCCACACATATGGAGATGAGCAGAGAGACCGAGCCATGCACATCTGTACCAATAGCACCTAGTTCAGAAGCAGAAAATGTCGACTTGTGTTCCGACATTGGAGATCGCTTTGTCGTCGTCGTAGGTATGTTTCTGTTTTTCTTACTTATTATTTATTTAACTATGAATGAAGATTTACAAAATACTAACAATGTAACTAAATCCATTTTTGCAGATAGTAATGGTGATCGAGTAAAGAGACCATTGCACTCGATTCCTGACATTTGGCATCTTCCAGAAGGGGAGCGAATTGAAATAGAGCTCAATCTTCTTGGTCAACCTATAAAAAAGCAAGACTCAAAGGTGGTAAGGTTTGGTGGTCTGATAGCGAGAAGTAATAAGTTGGTTCCAATAATTTACAAAGATTGGAGGTCGGTGCCTAAGACCGTGAAGGAGGAAGCGTGGGGTCTTATAAATGTATGTTTTTTTTATAAAATCATATTAAAACATTATTATTAATTAATAGGTATATTTTGAAATTTTTTTTAAGAAAGCTACTCACACACTTGTGTAAATTTATTTTGATTGTAGGGCAAGTTTAAAGTTCCTGATGACAAATTAGATGTATTCAAAAAATGGATACTAAAGGACTTGGGGAAGAAATGGAAAGACTACAAGCATGAGCTGAAGAAGAAGTTACTTAATAAAAAATACACATCTGCAGCACAAGTTGTGGCAAGGGCAAGTCCCGATATGGTGGACTTAGAGCAACTAGCAGAGTTGGCCAATCTTTGGTTCGATCCAGAATATATGGTAACAATGCGCACATTTTTGTTATAGATTTATAAAGTCAACTAACTAGTTATTTTCATAATTCTCATAATTTTTGTGATGTTGTAGTCAAAATGTAATAAAAACAAGGAGTGTCGTAAGAAGCAGGTGATTGTTCACAGCGGAGGATCGAAAAGTTTAGCAAGATATGCCCATGATGTGGTATTTATTTAATTAATATTTATTTATTTTTGAATATTTGTTAATTCTTTGTTTTCAATATATGTGTTTAATCTAAAATATTGAAAGCAGAAAAAATCAACTGGGGCATTGCCAAGTCGAGCCCAGTTGTTTGTCAAGACCCATAAGAAAAAGGATGGCACACACTACAATGATGAAACGAGAAAAAAAGTGGTATGTTTATTTTCAAAATTATTATTTTTTAATTTGAATGGATTTATAAGATGGAGAATAATGTGTATTTTTTATTGTCTATTACAGGTTGAGATGGAGGAACTTTTAACATAGGACACAAATCCTATAGAAATTGGGTCTGGAGGAACCATGACTTGGAAATCAAATGATATTTATTCGAAAGTTATGGGCCTAGAACGGCCTGGCCGTGTGCGCGGTTTGGGGTTTGGGCCAACCCCTACAAGGCAAACTTGTCAACATTCACTACCAACTTCAAACCAAGAAGATTGTATATCAAAGGAAGAGTTTGATAAAATACGGAACGAATTAACTGCATTGCGGAACTTAGTAAACACATTCATGCATGCGCAGGTGAGCACTCTACATATGTTTAGTTGATATCAGTCAACCTTATTTTGAAATTTTTGGCCTCTCATTTGAATTTATATTCAGACTTCAGGACAAAATCAAAATGAGAATGAAGAGGAAGAGAAAGATGAAGAAGAGGAAAATGCTGAAGAGGAAGAAGATCAAGAGGAAGCTGAAGAAGAGGAAGAGAACGATGAGGACAATGATTTAGGGTTAGGATTATAAGTTAGACTATAATTGAGACTATATTTATGGTATTTGTCATATATCGACGTTTGCTCTGTTTAATGGTATTTGCAACTTTCCTTAATTAAGACTAAATTTATGGTTATGACATATATCGATGTTTGCTCTGTTTTACTAAGTTGGAATTAGGACGGATTATAAAAGGATAAGTGCTGGATTATGCATTAGTTTTACTACTCTTTTTGGAAGTTGTGAATCTTAGTATAATGTTTAACATATTTTGTCATAAAGTTCGCAAATGCCACATTCTTTTTTAAAAAATTAGAATAAATACGAGATCCATATTAAAAGATTAAATTTTTAATAATAGACTATTTTTTTCAAAATGAATATTGTACGACACTTGCACAATTTTTAAAAGGAATGCACAATACTTACATTACTGTATTATACATTACTTATTAAATATTAAAGGAAAGAAATTAAATGGCGTCACATTAAGATCTTGACGCGCGAACTCTCTTCTTTAGTTCTATTTAACCTCCCTCCCTCCAGAACTGGAATGCGATATATGGCATTTACAAGTAGGGCATCCTAGAAATTCAATTAAGATTTTGTGGGTATTTTCGTATCATTTAAATAAGTTTTTTTATTATTTTTATTGTTTATTTTACTATCAATAAATTTATAATAGCCTTCATCGCTGACGCTATATATTATTACCGGCGTCACAATAAATACTTGGGTGCATTTATCAATTATTGGTGTTTCATTGATCAATTTTCAGCATTTGGTAAACGCCGCCAATGCTATATAATTATTACCTACGTAACAATAGAAACGCCGAAAAACTACTTATTTACCAGCGTAAAATTAATCAATGGCCAGCATTTGTTCAAATGAAATAAACGCCAAAACACTCAATACTTTATCGGTGTAAAATCTATCAATTGTCGGCGTTTTGTGAAATGCCACTGATGCTATATATTATTACCGGCGGTATATTAAAGACGTCGGCAAACGCGATTAATATAACGGCGTATAATTAATAAAGTATTGGCGTTTGTGTAAACGCCACCAAAAATATATATTATTACCGGCGTAACAATCTAAATGCCGGGAAATTACTAATTTCCCGGCGCCTAATTTCCCGGCGCATAATTGCTATCTTGGCGGCATTGTTATAAATGCCGCTAAACCTATACATTATTATCCGCATAAAAATTTAAACGCCGGGAATCTCAATAATTTACTGGCGGAAACATTAAGCGCCGGTAAAGTTTTATATCTACCGGCGCATAAACAAACGCCGCCAATTGTGCTTTTTTTTTGTAGTGTTTTTTTTTTTTGTACACTTTCTCATGTTTAATTAATTGTTTGGTCATTAATCATGATAGTGGAGTGCTGGCCGTACATGCAGACCTAATGGCGGCTTAATTAGTATGGAAATTCATTATTTGCATATGTTAATTTGCAAAGAAGAAGAAAGCTTGTTTATAATGCACAAAACAAAGCGATTACAATGCATGAGAGAACTATTGAAAAGAAGTGATAAACTCAGAAAGGAATGTATATACCATTCAACTTCTATATATATTTATTAGAATATTAGTGCTGATCATAATTAATATATACTCCATATGGATATTATTTATGGCCAAATGTTAATGATACATGCCTATTAAGGTATTAATCACCATTAACGAAAGTGCTAGCCACATTTATCCTATGTATACCTTAAAACGATAAACAGTAGTCACTAATGATCACTCAGTACTTGAATCACCTTATAAAAATTTCATTCTTCTAATTAGTATATATATATATATATAAGGAACTTCAAATATTATTCATGCTTTCTATATCAATATATATATACGTTTTCCTGGTCATTTGAAACTTATTACAATAGTACTACCTTTACAATCCTCCGGGATGTAATAATATATTCCACAGAGGAAATAAATATATGGACAAAAAAACTAATAAGTTGATGCGAGAAGAAAATTTGAAAATGAGCTGGCCTCTCCATCGATTTCATGTCACCTTGGTGCGCAAGATAGAAGAAGTAAAGTTAGGTACCGATCGAGCTATCTGGTAATTGATCAGGGCATGATATATATATAGCTAGGGTTGGGACCGAAGATCCTCGTTTGATGTTACAGTACATTTATTCTTGTTATAACAGGAGACCGGGTGCTTACAAAACTACATCTTCCAATTAAGTGCTAGTAAGATTAATTAATTATGTTTAGGTGGGTACTAAAGCCACTGCATTCCTCTTCATGCCTCACACTAAAGTCTCTCGGTCTCATCTCTTTGCATTACGGCCACTTCCTAATTAATAAACTGAAAACTAAATATTACTTCTCGGAGGCCTCAGGTCCAAGCCTACGATGTATGACCATGTGGACCCTGTCGAAAGGTCGAAGCTAGGTGAAGAGTCAACATCCGTGGTATTTATCCCCCCAATGTCGGAGTGCCACGTCATAGGAACCAAACGGCGAGAATGACACGTCAACAGAGGGTAAGGTAGGCCATAATCTTTTTGGGGAGCCCCATCCTAACAATCACAACGTGTGGCTGGAAATAAAAGTCATGTAAACTACTGCAGTGTTAGAAGTAATAATATAAAACACCCTTAAATCAACATCTTGATTGTTTTGTTGACTAAGCCTCCCAACTTACTTGCTTTTCTTCACCTAACCATTCATCCTATTTGCTTAATTTGGAACCTCAGTGCACTGAATAATGAAATGGAGATTGAGCATCCGAAAAATTCTAAAAACGTATCCTTCCCATTTGCAATGCTATTTCAAAGCCAAATAATACCGTTTGTGTTTGGCCTGATTTATGGTTCAAGTAGTGACAAAGTTCTAGTGGCCAGGATTGAGATGCGCTCGAATAACTGATCATATTATGCAGTGACCATATAGAAGTTGGAGGATGCAAATTGAGGTGCCATTTATGATTCAGTTCATGAGAATATAGATAGTCATTTTTTGGAAAGTACCTTCTCGAATCTTAAAATTTCTCATGGATTCTTTTAAATCTTTTGGAAGTCGGTAGTTACAAATTCAGTTGCTGGCAGTTATGGGCGGTACGGACACTATTTTTTCTGTTCTTTTCTTTTCTTTTTTTTAACCAAAGCCTTCAGCTGTATAATTTATTTTATTTCGAACTAAAGCATAGTACCTGAAATCAAGGCGGCCTTTGTTTTACTTAGATATCAGGAATTTAATGTTTATTTTTTGGCCTTTGCCTTCTGGGTAGGATTTGATCATATAATGTTATAAGAAGTCAATTTCCAGTCGCTGATGAAATCAAGTCGAGCTGCTTGTGAATGGTATATGGATGCTTCTTTGATCCTCACATTGTTTGACTCTTGATCAAGCATTGAAAGACAGGAAAGTTCAAAAAGAGAAACTCCTAATACACAAAATCCTGTACAAATTATTAAGCAAACAAGCCAGCACTCTTACACGCACTTGATGTTGTCATCTTGCATTCTAGATTATTATTGGAAGACTCTGTCGTATATTATAGAGGTTAAGTTTCTTCATGTTTTGTTTTTGGCGGAAAATATTGATGATTATGCTGCTGTAGATATATGGTGGTTTAAGGAAATTTCCAAAGGTTCTGATCCTGATCCGTGTTTTCAGCATCGTCGCCAGCGACGTCCAAGCGAGGTGGGCTAAGAAGCATTCCTTCAGCCATATTCACAAGAACATTGGGCATGTCAAAGATCAAATCCTCGTCAACAAATTCATCAAACACTGGTTTTTCTGGTTCTAGTGCTTTTTGTGTTCCATCACCCTCATTCGCAGTTGAAGCGTCTTTTGCAGCCCCCATAGCAGCTGCTGCAGCCCCTAAAGCAGCTGCAGCAGAGGCTGCAGCTGCTTGGATATCACGTGGGGAAGTGGAGGCGGGCACGGGCAAAGAAGAGGCTGAGTTGGGAAAGTTCAGTTGCTCAGTATCTTGACCTTTGAGAGCAATCACTGCCACATCGTAAGCGACTGCAGCCATTTCAGGTGTAGGAAATGTGCCTAGCCAGATTCTATTAGGCTTTCTGGGTTCGCGAATTTCGGACACCCATTTCCCAGTACTCCGACGCCTTACTCCACGATAAACTGGGTGACGCCCCCTAGTGGGGGGGGCGGCCCCGGCAGTAACAGAGGCATTGCTGCCACTAGCTCCACTACTGCCGCTGCAGCTGCTGCCGCTAGAACTCGTATTTGTGGTGGATTGTGAATAATGCATCAGGGTTTTTCACTTGGGTGAGGATCGGAAGATTGGCGGGAAGTTGAGACTGGTTCATTGGAGGCTGAAAGAAAGCCATTTATGGTGGATGAAATTTTAGGGCAACACCGGGTTGCAGTGCGTAGAGTTATGTGAAGAAAGTGCAAACCAGTTGTTTCTGAACTGCGCTCGCTGAGGATTTTGGGTGTAAGCCAGCTTTGTGTTGGACATCTGGGTTGGACTGTGTTTTTGCGGCAAAAACTATATCTTAATTAACGTCAGTTATATGTAACAGTGAATTTTTGAGCCGCGTTAAAATATAAAATATATGGTTCGATTCAATATCACTTCCTTTCGACTTTAAGTTTTTGAAAACAAATGGCAATTTTAATGGCTGAAAGAGAATATATACACTCATCCAAGAAAAAACCCTAACGAGTTCAGATATATATGTAAGGTACTAGGGCTTCACCGGAGCACCACTTTAGATGACGTACCCATGTTCACCTGTATAAGGCCATTCAAGTTCTCCTGTGGTAAAATAACCGTCATTGAAAATGGATTTTTACAAACTAAATAAAAGAAATTTGCTTCACTATATATATATATATATATTGATATTCCAGTACGTGCTACTGCATAGTCTGCATGCATATAAATATGTATGCAGTCAGCTGTTCGTGAAAATAAACTCTTTGCAGAATTAAAAGATATTCCATAGCAGGAACTCGTGATTGCTTAAAGCCAATAGAAGATACTTATAAATTTGGTGAAAAAGATAGACATCTAGATTTCTTTATATATTTTATTCAATATCCATCACGTGGCATGAAGTTGCTTATCTGCAACGTTGTAATTTCTTGCTTCAGTACCGCGTTCGATCCTTCAAATTTGCTTTATAGCTCCACCCTTCTTCATCCATTGCAACCTAGCTAATGGAGTCATAACATCCACCAGGTAATAAGTAAATTGTAGCTTGTTCAATTCATGTCTTTGAAGGTAAATTTTTGAGATAATTTCACGAGTTAAATTTATAAGTAGTACCCTATATACGTACGCGCCCGACCATGTATATGACTACGTAAAATATTATGATCAACGAGTGTCTGCCTTTACTAAAAACTAAATGATAAATTCATAAACTCCTCCTACATATATATATATATATATATATATATAAATTTTATGTGCATTCATTTTTTATTGTATATTAAAAAAAACTGATGCAGCCAATCACATGAGTGGAAGATACAAATTAAATTGACTATATATAACAGTACTCATATATATATATTTATATATTCGATTAGACCTTAATTTCTCAGCGCAATATGCTACACACATGCAAGTTTGGATATATAGTTGGTGACAGTTCCAACCAAGTTTTCTTGAAACACACTTAATTGGATGATTGCTAATTCTATCATGTAAGTCTTACCTAAAAATAATTAGTGAGCTAGCTAGCTAGGTTACTTGTTTCTTATATACATATGGTTGAGATCAGCGCGCATGCATCTAGTACATAATATATATATATATATATATATATATATATCTTTTCCTTTTCTTTTTGGTAATTAGTCTAATATATTCAATTTCTAATTAGTTGAACCGAAAATGTTTTTCCACTTGTCAAGAGAGATCGTGATCATTTCGTTCCCAATCCGCCGTACTACCCAGATTTAGGTAACTCGATCGAGAATTAGGACCAAATTAAAGTTCTGAACATGAGAAATATAGATGATCACCTCAAGTTACGAAAGGGTCTCCTTCAAAAGCTGCCATCCTGTACCCACCCACTGACCTCCCAAACAGTACTTTTGATCGCAGTATTAATTCGATCAGGTTGTGAGGTTTTGCCTTTTTAGTCCATGAACTTGGCATCATCACACCCTTGACCAACGACGGTGAGGAATTTGATATTACTCCAACTTGCAACCAACCAATATTTCTAAACAACTGTGATATAGAAATTACAATTGCAACATCGTGTGGATTGAGAGAGCAGACGTACGTCCTATCTAGTTTACTTATTTTAGTCAGGAAATTAAGCATTGGGGAAAAAAATAGTACTATATACAATATTTATCGGTTTGAACCCATTAATTTGTCACGTCCGAAATATAAATATTACTTGCATCCCTGAGGTACGTACGTGAAAGCAAATATATATTGCTCGTGGATCTAACTAGCTAAAAGGAAATCTTGCCGGCCGGACTGCCTTTTTTAATTAATTCTACAATTTTTATGAAGAATATCTTATGGTCATTTTTTTGTGATGAATTAATTAATTGATAATCAAATTAATGTAAGCCTCGATCGATCGTAACTAAAAAATATGGTAGTAATCTACAAATTAATCAATTTCCAACTGCCAAAACTAAAGAAGATATTGATGTTTCTTTCCGTACAACACCAAAAAATAAATGAATCCAGTTATATGCATGAAGTCGACATATAATTATAATACCACCGGTGTACGGATCGAGTCAGATTATTATATATATATATATATATAATCTCTATCTCTCTCTGTCTCTGGGGCCACCTTTCTTAATCCATTTGCGCCTATGGAGTTATTAATGCGGTATATGTATAAGAGAGTTAAATATTGTGGGTGGGGCACCCCACTCCATGAGCGCGCAGGACCTATATATGCGTGATGCGTCTTGCTTTTTATTTTGAAGCGATATTTCATGGCCCGGTCCCATTCACGGATAACGCGCGTTCGTGTGCCATGTGGAGTTCCTCCATGACTAAGATCAATGTCGATCCTTAAACTGTTTGAGCCAAAGCATATACGTCCTAAAACTTAAACAAATGATATATGCTTGTAGGTTGTACCGTTTTAGCGGGTGATCAGCAGCCTCCACCGCGTGAAACATATAATCTTAGCCGTGTTTCTGTGTCCGTAGGTTGTCACGGTTCTGCCGCGACCGCGTGAAACATATATAATCTCAATCCAGTGTTTGGATATGCGCGATTTCTGACTCCCCTCCAACTGCGGCTTTTGGCCATTCTTTTTTATAATGATTCTTTCCTTAGAAATGGTGTTTAAGTTTCCACATCAATCCTAATTATTTTGCAGGCATTGGGCGTTAGTTTTAAAATTCTATATTTTGCACTCATTAGTAGTACTTATCAATTGATTTCAAACCCATCTGGTCCAGGTTTGATTTTTGAACTTTCATGTGTTGGGAAAAAAAGGTGTATCGACGTTGAAAACTGATAGCCCGTGTATCATATTCTTTTCTTTCTTTATAAAATTTGGTGCCTTGAATCTAAAATTAGGGTCTTCTCCTTGTCGAATTCGTTGTATTTTCTTTTGCCGACACGAAGCATTATACATCATGTACAGCCTTACTTTGCTAAGCGAGAAAACACACAAATCTCAGTACTTTGGCAATCGCACCACGACGCCGCAAAACAAGTTTGACTGGAGTAGTGCCTCGTTGCTGTACTAAAACAATTAGGAGACAGATGATCAGGGAATTTGGGAGAGGAAGATTTTCCTTTTTCTAATTAAATTCTTTTTTTTTTTCTGATGGAGAAATAGTATTAATTTGGAATGTATTAGAATATGGAGTTTGATAATTAAGTGGTTTTTCTTCGTCAATATTTCATGTTTCCAACTAATTAATAAATTATATTAACAGATTTCGATCTCCACGCGATCTTACTTGCCGTGGATGTACTATTGAGTGTGTGTGTGTCTGAAGTTGCTTATTTAAATTCAGATGCCCTTTAATTAGAACGAAAAGTTGTTTTCAAAACGTATTTTAAGCTAGCTTTTAAGATTTTCAAAATCTCATGATAAGGTAATGTAATGCTTCCAGTTAAAAGCATAAAATCTTGCTTTTATCGGATTTTGGATGACCGAATGTGCTGACATTGCACCTTTTGATCACTCCTGCTGCGCGTACGTTCGTTTGTGTCAAAAGATAAATTAAATTATTACGATCGAAGAATTGTTGAAGTTAAATATATATATATATATATTAATGTGCATGTACCATATTTTAAAAGAATACAACTAGATTAATGCTGTTATCAAAATAATTATAAGAGGTAAGAACTTTTGCATTCCAAGTAACGAGGAATTTCATTCATCAGCACTACCTGATCTAATATATACTCAATTTAGTATGTAGTATACAATTTATTTTTCTAATAAAATTTATTATACATCTGATCCCCATAAGTAGTATAACAACAATATCATAAAAAGTGCACATAAACAGAAATTAATATAATCTGAAAACGTAAAATCCAACATGCACACTCTCAAGTAAGTAGGAAAACCGAATTTAATAAGGAAAAAAAAAAAAAAAACTTTCCGGCCGGGCTCTTTAATGCTCAATGCTCAAGGATACGTTTTTGTGATTAGTAAGCAATGGATGTTATTTGCTTAGAAAAAAAATAAAGAAGAAAACAAATCAATGGTATTCTCTCCATATGACACGATTTATACATTTTGAGGCAGAGCAATGATATTTCTTGTTGTTAGTCATCATAGATCAACAAAGACGATATAGAACAACAGAACTCATGTACATTTCAATAGACCACCATGGATCAAGAAAGACGATATAGATAAAAAGAAGATCACAACTGCATAAATTAAAACATAGAAGTATTAATAACTACTGGCCACTTTTGTAGACGGAATTGAAAAGAGGAAAGATCCAATCTTCAGGCGAGGTTCTTTGCTTAGTTTAATGCATGCATGTCATGTCTGTTCAACTCCAACTTTCTAACAGCTACTAAGAAAGCCTCAGGCTGATCACTGCATGCATGCACAACGTTATCGAAAACAGAGTTCATATCAATATATTTGGCTTGACAAGATCTGGATCCATTTCTATCTCTCACTCTCTCTCGCCAAATTTGATAAATACGACAGGCGCCATTCAAAGCAAGTCGAATCATGATGAAGGTGTTTAATCAGCTTTGTTTATGGAAGTGACACTGTTGAGACGCAATAATCGCTACTCCTTAATTTCCAATTTGAACTTAAAAAAAAACTCGACATGCATTAGATGACCATATATATAGATTTTAACACCAATCTAGCTACAATCCTCTCTGGTTTTCCTTTTAATATATAATTGATGCGTGGATTGACCTACTTTGATCTCATTATATCTGCATGCATCTATCTTTCCTCGTCATGTTTGGAGGCCTCCAATTGTCATCATATGGAAAATTCGGTGGAAGTGTACCAAGACTGCCGGCATGAAGCAAATGTTACCCATGCATATATGGTTGTGATATACATTCCCTGTGATTTATGCGCACATCCTAATTTCGGCCAATTACTGAACACAAAATTTCCAGTCTTGAGATTACCTGGGGTTCAATCTCTAATTATATAAATGAAGTATCAAGCTTTTCTTTGTTTCTTTTATAATCTCTAATGTGAGGAAAGTATTTATTGTTTTAAATGCGTCCTTGATTTCTAGTAATTAGTTTGGGCCTTAACAAAATCAGCTGAAAATTAAAGTGGGTTGAAAACCAAATCTGGGCTGGCCCAGCTTAGATTTAAAAAATATGAGCTAATATGTCTATCCGTGGGCTGGCTATAGAAGCCTGGTCCTAATAAGTTAAGGGCATGATGCTTTACTTTTGTGCTTAATTGAGGTTAATATATATATATAAACATCCCTAATCTCTTGAAATCTTTATTAAAAACATGCATGAGTACTCTTAAGGTCATAATTATAAACCTTGCTACCAAGCACATCCGAGTAGCTAGCTAGCTAGGCGCAAACAAAAGCTAGAAACTCGAGGCTATGGAAGACAACTGCCTAGATTTGATGGGATTTAACGATTCAAACAAGGGAACTTTAGCAAAGAAAAAGAGATTCTTCTTTAATTAGTACTGAAATCAAATCCTGATCTAACTTTCTTATGTTTAATGATTAAGCTTTATTGGGGTGACAACTCACTCCCACATACCGATAAGACAACTTTTAATCTTCATGAGTACTACTCAACCAAAAAAGGGATATTGGCTTGGTTGGCAATCGCAGCTCTTGCCGGATGTTTTCCGGCCAGCAATCGAGTCCTTGTTTGACTAATCTTTCTGATCCCACTCGATCCTCCTAGTGCCACCAAATTATATAAGGCCTTTGATCTCTAAAACCCTACCTAGCTCTTCCATCTCATCACACAAATCCTTCTTTCATGCTGTAATTATTGAGCAATCCCTATCGTTAGGTTTCATGATAATCTGCATGGGGTCCAAAGCCATCATGCGACATCCATCGGACCCACAATAATGGATCTCAATGAATCGGAATTTCTTAGCACTTCCACATGTATGGTGACAACCATTTATCAGCTGCAATTTTGAATATAGATCATGCCAATTACTTTCATTGGATGCATCAACTTTATTTTACTAAGCTAATATTCTCTTTTGTGGGACCCTTCGTATGACCTTTGCAGAAATCAATTAAATGCAGGGCGGTATTAACACCTTTCTGGCATGCCACTTTTGCTGAGATAATGTTCTATATATATATTTTGTTTCTTATTATATATATCATGATCATCAATATTAGATGTAACCTGCAGCCCGGAAAGTACTGATCACCATCGATCGACTGCGGGATTCAAAAAAAGCCTAGCTAGTTCATATTTAACAAAAGAAAATTAGGGTTTTCCTATTAATTGGTTTATAACTAGCTCGAATGATATTATATTAATCTTAATTAACTTAAACCAAATTTTTATTTCTTTTTGCAAAAGTGCTATGATATGATATGATCATCCACATATATGATCTTGTGGTCTGTTTGCTGGTTTGCAAGTAATTATAATAATTGGTAAGTGCAGAACTCATTGGCAATGACGGAGCCCAATTTTAAGTGAGTGGAGGCAATTGCTCCTAGCCATTTAAATTTTGTAAACTTGCGATGATTGGTTAAGATTTTTGTCAAGTTGTTAAGCTGTCCCCATTAAATCAGATTATTCCCACTGAAGCTTTATGAAAAGGTAGTACTGGACATTGTTTACAGAAACTTTAAACTTTCGTAGAGTAGTAGTGATGCTCGATCGCTAAAGGAGTGATCGATGTTTTCTTTTCTTTTTGAGCTAGTTAACTATATATGGAGTAGGGTTTCAAAATGAAATGTTGAAAACAGATGCAATCAGTACTAGTACTCATAATACCTTTAAAAAGTTAGGTCGATCGATTCAAAATATTCTTGAGAAATTATGCATGTAATGTCCAGATTCAAAAATGGAAACAACGAATGACGTACTCCATAAAATTAAGCAACGAATCATTACTTTAAATACCTTAATTGATGAGCAGGCCAGGGAATGAGTACAAGATTATTATGCCCTCTTTCGATCAAAAGCATATTATATATATATATAGTTTATTCACAAACTTTAAATCAATGAGAAGAAATCACTATAAGAAAAACGGATTTTTACGACCAATTAATAGCAACGAAAAGAGTATTAGCAACTAAAATTAGTTGCTAATACTCTTTTCGTTACTATTAATTGGTCGTAAAAGTTCGTTTTTTAATAAACTTATATTAGTCATGATTTATGTCTTAGAAAGTACTACAATGTTGTTAACTTACAGAACCCGACGGACGCTTCTTTGTAACATCTGCCAATGGATTTCATGAATTTAAAAGATTCTCCAAATTACTATGATCCAACGGATCAAAAGGAGTAGTGGAAATCCAAGGCTCATTTGCTTCTTATCTAGTTTTAAAAAATGACACTGCATCCTTCTTGTCGCCGTTAAAGTTGTCGCATCAAATGATAATCTGGACGATCAAGAATTTCAAAACGTCTTATATAATATTCCTTGGGCGGGTCAGCATGAGTTAAGAGAGAAAAAAAACTTTGACAGGATGCGATTCAGCCTGCCAGACAAATAAGACAGGTCTACAAAAAATATATCATGAACGCAAAGTCCTCGACACCCCATTGATCGAAAGCCATAATTGAGTATACTTAAAATAGATATACATTCTGCCGACGAAATTTTATAAGGCGCTCAACTTTGATCATGTTATCGTAAGAAACAGTACTTTGACTTTCGCATACAGCAGCTATGTGATCTAGTTCAGAATCCCCCAAGGATCACTCCTAAATCTATGGATATCAAAAAAGGTTTCCAATGGATCCTACACCTGCTAATAATTAAGCAAAGAAAAAACAGCGTTAATCCATGGTCTTATCAAACTCTCAAGACATTAGGCTCGGAAATTGAAAAACAGTACTCTATATTCTCGTAAGGACACGGACTGGCCTTATTTGTTATCCAAGCTGCTAGGCGCTTGCTACATTAACCATCCTCAACCGACAGAGTGGAAAATATCACAACTTATAGCGAACATTTAATATTTATATTACTTCTGCAGTTCAAATTATGGCTCGCACAAAAAGTACTGCAACGAAATGGCAATAGTAGTACAGTACTCGGCCAATTGACTACTACTAATGCACTTATCTTACCCTAGCTTTTTATATACTTCCTCCTCAATCGATCCCTAAGACGTACATGACTGAGGAGAACATATATATATATATATACACATTTAGGTTGCCAAGGAAAAACAACTACCAATTATGGAACGTGCCTTAGAGTTGATCCACCATGTAAAGCTGAGGAGAACAACACAATGCCAAAAAACAGTAAAAACTGTTAGCATTGCGTTAATTAAGAAAACAATATAATCAATTAACCTCATCCCTGAACTACCCAGAAAATTATCGATTAGTGGATCTTTTAAAGTCGTTATAAAGCGTAGGAACTTCTCACTCGTACTCATGAATCATGGTATTACACCGGCCTTGGTCTAAAATCCAACTTCATTTGCATATATTCAAGAAAAAAGAAACATGACTATTCTAAAAATATAATATAATACTTACGCTCATCTAGAATTTAATAACCAAATCTATGGAATGTTAGAGAGAAAAAAGATAGCACAATTACAATGTCTTTATAGTTAATTTATATTTTTGGGGCTCGACTCCTTTCCCATTTAGCACCATCAAGCGGAATGATCCACACTTCAAAAAGAGAAGGGAAAGTGCTCTCTCTCTCTCTCTCTCCCTCCCCGAAAAGTCATCATCTATTCATCCGTCATCGATCCTATTCGTTCATCGTATTACCCAAAGGAGTCGATGGGTGGCCCAGCTAAAAGAGGTCGGACCCACATGCCCATATTTTGTCAAGACAAGGGCCCCATATATGCAGCTTTCTCCGTCCATCCAAAACCCCGCATGAGACTCTCATTTTCACCTCTCGACAATTCTTGATGTTGCCATGTCAAGAACCTGCCTGCCCTGACTGACAAGGTCTTAGCATAAGGCTTTTACAGCCTGCAGTACCTGATCAGCGTGGTCTATGCATGGGCCACTCGTGCACCCTTTTTCCCGTTGTTAGCTGCAATGCGTTTGCATGGATGGAACGTTCTGCTACTAATTCAAAAGCAAGCTATCAGATCTGAGCTAGGCTCCAATGCTTCTGAATCTGCGTAAGTCAGAGACTCGGAGACGGACTGAGATTCTACTGTAGACCCTGCCTAGCTAGCGTCCTTTTCCTTAATAATTTCAACTTTTCTAATTTAATCGGCCCATAAAATATCGTAGCTAGGAGTACTCCTTATGGTGAATGCGTATCGCCCTCCCCCTATTTACCCGTATTTTCCCATTTTGACTGCAAAACTCATATAGATATGCATCGATCTCATACAAACAAGGATAACGCATATAAAATGAAGTTTTAGTAGTAAGCTTATCATTAAGAAAGGAAAACCTGTTTCCACTTCTCAGTACACAAGGAAACCTCCACACAGCTAGCGCCCCCTGGCCTTGATCAGGTGATGGGCATTGAGCCAAGAAATTATGCAGATGATAAAATGGACACCCCTTATACGGATCTTATAAATCTGCTAAGTTGTTGTAGACTTGACTCAGGCAACTCATTTTGAGAATTAAGCAGATATTCTCCTAATGGAAGACCTGAGCCCTGACGCTTCTATAGACAAATAGAAAATAGGCACAGGCCAGGCCAAGTACTGGATTGTCCGTCCCCGCAACATGCAGAAGAATAAAACCGATGCATAAATAACTTGAGGTATATATACGTGCATATTGAAGAAGCCCGTATATATACATAATGAAGGAAGATTAAAAGCCCAAGCGAGAGGACAGTAAATTGACAGAAAATAAACTGACAAGCGATTTTCTTTTCCCATTTCTCCTTCCTGACCTTTTCTTTGTCCAAACGTTTTCTTTTTCCTGTTGGCATTGAAAGTTTTACAACCATAAAAAGTCGCTACCAAAGATTGAACCACAAACCCCCTCCATAAAAATAGATAAGATTATGAGATATTACTTGATTTTTAAGACAAACCAAAGAGATCTTTATGACTGGACATGATATGTTTGTTACTTTCATGTCGATATGAAGCATTTGATTGACGCTCTCGTGAGAAAGTTTGAACAAGAAAAGCATCCTTTGCAATCATGTAATTTTCTTTCCTAGTCGAAACTGATCAGATGAGTGATGATGTAATTTATAGACCCGGGACGACAGGTTTGCAATGTCTGAAAAGAATGACGCGTAGAAAAGCAAAATAAACTTTTTGCATTTTTAGGCTTCGCAGATCTTATATACAGTTCAAAAAAGGCTATTACGTTAGAAAAGTTCAAGCAGCATTTTAAAGCTTTAACCTTCTTAATTATATAATTACTACGATCGAACTCGATCTCGCAAGCTGGAAAATTGAAATGATCGAATAATTGAAAGCCATTGCAGTCGTAAATAATGGCAAATGGCCGGGGTATGTAGTACATGCATTGAATGGCGGTGGTGTTGTTCAACATGCATCACCATCAGCTGCTTGAAATCACATGGGGCTTCGTATTCATGTTGAAATTGCAACTAATGGACCCGAAATCAGAGGGGTCCACCTTCACAGATCAGGAGGTACCAATCAATTACAAAACTATATATATATATATATATATATATATATATATATATATTTATAGATAGCTATTTCAATAAGAAAAATAAGTCTTAAATAAAATATATAAAAGTTATTTTATAAATTGATGTATTTTTATATAATTCGTTAAATTATAAAATTAATTTTCTTATAAAATAAATTTAATAAATTAGATAAAATTTTTATTTTAATATAGATGGCAGTCCTCCACTTTGCATGCATCTACTTTAATTTTTTGGCAGTGTCCTGGTAGTCTCCTAGCTCTAGTGCAGGTATGTGCCGGAGTCCGAAGCCAATTATTGGAGAATAATTAAGGTTCGGTTTGGTAAGTGATAATTTTAAGATGTAAATTTTGAATTTTAAAATAAAATATTATATTTTAATATAATTATTATTTTGAGATTAAAAAAGTTAAATTATTTATTATATTTTGTATAGAAATTTAAAAAAATTATAATGACAAGATAAGAATTTTGAATTTAAAATGAGAACTTTTAACATTCTTAAAATTTTTATTTTCAATCTATTATAAAAAAGGGATCCCACTACAAAAGAAGGGCAATATCTTAGCAACTATGTAAATAAAGACTCTCCAACTCGTGGGGCTCTCTCTCCCTCTCTTTCTATAGAAAGAAAACATCATCTTCCATCTCTCTCCAACCATATTTCCTTCATTAAATTAAAAGCCATAAAAGGCTATAAAAGATTGTAAAACCAGCCCCGCTTAGTTATATAGATGAGATGAGATGAGATGTTTTGAATAGTAATGAATAAAATATTGTTATAATATAATTTTTTAATATTAATTTTGTATTGAAATTTGAAAAAGTTAAATTATTTATTATATTTTGTATGAGGATTTGAAAAAGTTGTAATGATGAATTGAGATGAGATTTTTGGTTTTGGTTAACCAAACAAGACATAAATACATAGATTTTGCTCTCAAACAACCCATGGATGTAGAACCACATAATTAAATCTTTGTGTTTCTCCCTTTATATACAGTTTATGTTTTATTTACTAATTAATCATTAAATGGATGAACATTTGAACACCGTATCAACGCCCAAATCATCATGGTAGGTCATTCAATCTTACAGTTGGACTCCAACCCCATCGAAAAAATGCATCAACAAACATGATGCTCTTATTCTATCAAGAGATATACATCATGTTTAAATTAATTTGTATTAATGATGTATTATTTGTGGTAAGATGAAACTAGCTAATAATTTCTTTAGACATTAAGCCTTACCTGTCAATGATATATAACATAGAACAAATAAGACAGCGGTAGCTTCAACCCAAATACGATTTAAGCTCGTTCGGGCTCGGGTAGCTAAAGGATTTTGGTCCAATTCGAGGCTTCAACCCAAGTACGGCCTCCCATGTAGAAGTTATGTAGCTTTTTGAAGTACACTGACTAGGTTAATTCCTTTCAATTAGAGCCAGTAGTTGATAGAATATTTTTATGTTTTTTTTTTTTTTAAAATAAAAGTCAGGATCCCATGTTCTAGAATATTTTTAGGTTAGGATGCATTAATTGAGTATTCATGTTGGAGTCTGTATTTGTTGTTAGAATTTTATTACGTACAAGCAAAGTCGTGTACTAATTTACGTATCAATAATAATTCTTTCATATACAAAATTTAAATTAACACTATTTTTAATAAAATTTATTTTTTAATTAATCACACTATATTAATATATATTAATACGTAATTATGTTTACAACTAGATTTACATATTAAAATAATCAGTTAATTTTTCGATCACTGCCCAGCTTGGAAATGATTATCCGTCGCAAAGATTTTAACGATTACTATTTATAAATTATATTTAAAATGTTCACATTGGAATATAAACTGCAAGATTTTCTTTGACATGATATATATCTCATTCGGAACTTCACATGCCGTACGTAAAGTACCCCACACATTAAAAAAAAGAATATTTGTGATCAATTTTTTGCAGCTATAAGATTATTTAGGATTCATTTTATTTGAAAATAGCCATTTCACTATAAATAATTAGTTGTAAATAAATAATTTTTATTTTTAACGAAATGACTATTTTCTTTTAGTGACATTATCGTAGTTACTCTTTAATATATATATATATATATATATATATATATATATATATATATATATAAGGGACGGTACGTACCATCAATTTTACTAATAAGTCTCTTTTATTGCAAAAGAATATCTTTTATAATTGCTGTATAGAAGAGCTTTGGGGGGTTACTTTTTAATATATATCATGATCATGTGTATATGTAATTGATATATGATATAAATATATATAAATGGTTATTACGTTAAACAATATAAATTAAATACTATTTACGTAAACCATAAACGTTGGGTGTTATCATATTTAATAACGTGTTTCATATACCTTTGGGCCAGACTACTCGGGAGCTCAAGTCTTCACATAGATGCACACACAAAATCACTCTCAAGTCCAGCAGCCTGGTGAGTCGTTGGATGGAGCCTCTGATACTTAAATTAGTCTCATTTAGAGGAAAACTCTTAGAAGATGGGAAGTATCGTCCAACGTACCTTCCTATGGTACTCGAGGGGATATTTATACCTGTCCCCAAGGTAGCTCCATACCTTGCCTCCCCGAGTGGCCTTTGTCGGAGTCCAATAAATACAACTTAGCTCGAGGGAGGGTCAGATTGTGCTGTTCTATCGAAATGGCGTGCTGCTTCTTCCTTGGCAATAAAGGTTCTGAGTGCCTTTTGGGTCCCGAACCTATCTCTACATTCCACTTCAATTAAAATGTTTCAAGTAATAGTAGACTCACACGTTAAGGATAACTCTGATCCACGTGTGAGAGAATTTGCATGTTTAGATATATATATACATATTATAATAATTTATCTCTTTTATTAATTTAAACTTTTAGATTGAAACAAGTAATTATGATTTCACATATAGAAAGTACTACAGGTTTGAAATTAATATGTAATTCTTGGCTAACATGCACAAAATCTTCGCCTTTTTAGTATATATTTTTTTTAATCAATGGTTAACTTGGTATTCCAATCACGGTCATATGAACAGTAAGTCGTGGAGAGTTTGCTTAAGGTACAATATCTCGAATAGTTAAATCTCATCTTTGGATTTAAATTTTCAAAAAGGTTGTAGGAAAAAATTTGTCTTACATCCCATGTAGATTTGGACTGAAGGATTTAACAAAAAAATAAAAGAACGTCTCAAGCTGGCCTGGCGATGGGAGATTTCCACCGCACAGCCCCACCTAGCGCATGGGGACCGGAGTATCTCCCGACATTTTATTTTTGGAACATGCTACTGCCACCGTTGGGGCTCCCGCTTGGAGCTCCCGTTAGGCCAAATATTTTTTTTTCTGTTTTTGTTTTTTTTTTTACATCATTTTTTTTATACTTTTTAATATTTAAAAAAATCACAATAATATTAAAAAAAATTTTCTTAACTATTAAGAAAAAGAAAAAAAAAAAAAAAAACTGGGAGCGGTAGCTCCCAGCGGGATCCCCCAACGGGGGGTTTAGCATTTTCCTTTATTTTTTTTTCTTGGAGGAAATAAAAGCAATTTCAAGTGTTTTTTAAGTAATGTTGTCTATGTTTTTAAATAATAAAATTAATAAATAAAAGGGTTGTTTTTGACAAAAAATTAAATTGGTATCTCAAAAATCTGAAAATCCAAAATTACCGACTGGGTTTAGACGTTAAGTTGAGTTGAATTGAAATGAAAGTTAAAAGATAAATAAAATGTTGTTAGAATATTATTTTTTAATAATAATATTATTTTAAAATTTAAAAAATTTAAAATAATTATAATAATTAAATAAAATAAGTCGAGATGGATTATCGAACCAAACTTATTTTTTACCTTTTTTTTCATATTATTAGTGTGACACATTTATTTTAATTGATTTTTGCATCACAATTGTATATTATATCAACAAAATGTTAAAATTAAGAACTGCATTTATTATTTCCTGAAAGCCATAATTCGGTAGCAGATCGATTCGGCCAGTACTGTAAGAACAACACCGTTGAAGAATTGGCAATCAATTGTTGGTTCTCTTTGTAGGCACGGAGGAGTCTCTCTACGAGTGCACAGACACACTGACACAGAGAGAGAGAGAGAGAGAGAGGGAGAGAGAGACGACGGTCAAAAGACCGGATCCCGGGAACAATACACGCGTTAGCAAGCACAGATGGCTGTTCTCTATACCCATTCGTCGTCTTGCCTGTGACCACGTGTCTCTCATTCATTAGCTCTGATTACTATTACTATTACTACTACGTGTTTGTTCACTTTCCTTCGCTCGTAATCCGACTTGTCCAAACACACCCAGACCCAACCTCTACGTGCACAGAACGAGGAGACCCGTTTCAAATGAATGACAGACAGAGTTTACAAATTACACACATTTTGACACGGACATGGGACCATTGTTCTGTACATAAATCGAGCTTTTTCGTGGACGACACGATCCGAGTCTGCCGCTCATCTCTCTCTCTCTCTCTCAATACCTTTTTATCTTTCTGCTCGGCCTTCTTTCTATTTCCCTTTCTCATATTTCAAATCCTATGGAAATGGAGGATCAGTATGGCATGCCCGATCTCAGGCAACTCATGAACGGCAGGTCGTCCCATTTCCCGACCATCCCACAGCCACAAGAGCTCTTCTCTAGCCACCATCGAAACCTCTCACCCAGCAACCACTACGACATGATTATGGTGGGTCGTCAAGTAGGGGCAGAAATGTTGCCCCGTGGCCTTCACGAGTTTCGCTCTGATTCTCATGCTTCTACTGCACCTGCCACTACCCCCACCGTTACTGTCACCACTTCTACTTCTACTCCTTCGCTTAGCGGGTTTGAGGCCGAGACTGCAGGTTGCTTAGGTGGCGATGGCGGCACTGGAAGATGGCCCAGACAAGAGACTCTCACTCTTCTTGAGATCAGATCTCGCCTTGATCCAAAGTTCAAAGAGGCTAATCAGAAGGGACCCTTGTGGGATGAAGTTTCCAGGTATATTACATATGAGCCCTAATCCTCCTTTTATTTTTCTGTTTTCTTCGTTAATCATTAAAACTTCCTCCCTCTCTCTCTCTCTCTCTCTCTCTCTCTCTAGCAACAATTTTACATTTTCTATTGTTGATGATGATGATGAAGGATGCATGGAATGGTTTGTCCATGTCACTAGGAATATTAATGGAGAAGAATGATTGCTATTAGTATTTTTGGCAGTTACATTCGAGTACTTTGGAAGTGATATATGGCTTTGTTAACGGGTTTTGAGTTGGAAAATGACTGACTAGGAGGTTCAGTTCGAGACCCCGAAAGTTACAATTTCATCTTAGTTTATTAAAAAAAATTAGTGGCTGATCGTCTGTGTGGTTCTTCAACCGACTCGTTATTTGTTTGAAAATGTGTACCCTTCTTAAGTGAAAGTTTTGCTGGTTTTTGCTAAAATTGTGGCCGACGCCTGGGACGCTTAACCACCCACTACTAAAATTGTATCTTTATATCTTTTTTTCTTAATCTTTCAACACATCATTGTTTAGATATTTGGATAATCATGTGTTTAATTAATGGGTTATTTGTAATTATTCAGCAAGGAAAGCATATGAGATTGCGTAGCACCATCACTTAATATCGTTTGCACAGGAACTTTTATGAGATGTTCTTTTAAAAAAAATGTAATCTAGGGTTCCTTCCTATCATTATGTAAAACCTTACTTCAGCCTTCATATCCATGCAGTTCTATGTTTTTTTTTTTTTTCTCTTTTAAACTCTTCTCTTGGCAGGATTATGTCCGAGGAGCATGGGTACCAAAGAAGTGGGAAGAAATGCAGGGAGAAGTTTGAGAACTTGTACAAATATTACAAAAAAACAAAGGAAGGCAAGGCAGGAAGACAAGATGGAAAGCACTACAGGTTCTTTCGCCAACTCGAAGCTCTCTATGGAGAAACTAACAATACGACTTCGGTCCCAGAACCCCATTTTTCTGGACACAACCTTCGGTTCCAAACCACAAGCCAGACCGCAGCTCAAGCAAATCAAGAGGCTTTTCAATCTCAAAAGCATTGTGATAGCCTTAGCCTCTCTAATTCCTCTGAGTACGATACTTCTTCCTCCAATGACAATGATCTCAGCACCGCAGGTCTGGGGGAGAACGAATCGGTGGAGAAAAGGAGGAAGAGAAAAGGTGGAAGAAGCTGGAAGGCGAAGATAAAAGACTTCATCGACTCGCAGATGAGGAAGTTGATGGAGAGACAAGAGGCATGGTTAGAGAAGCTGACGAATACCCTTGAACAGAAGGAACAGGAGAGGATGTTAAGACAGGAAGAATGGAGGAAACAAGAGGCATCCAGGATAGATAGGGAGCACAAGTTTTGGGCTAAAGAGAGGGCTTGGATTGAAGCTAGGGATGCCGCTTTAATGGAGACCTTGCAGAAACTAACAGGAAGCGAAGTAAAGGCTTCATCTTCTGAGGGTCTACTGGCCCCTGAAATTCAAAACCACGGTGAAAACCAGAATGAGGATGGTAGTGAGATACTAAATAATGGTGGGAAAGGTGAAAGCTGGCCTGAGTCTGAGATTACGAGGTTAATACAACTGAGAAATGCCACTGAGTTAAGAATTCGCCCAAGTGGGTGTTCAGAAGAGGTTCTGTGGGAGGAAATAGCTGGAAAGATGGCTTGCTTGGGATATGAAAGAAATGCTTTAATGTACAAAGACAAATGGGAGAGCATCAATAATTATCCTAGAAAAACCAAGGAAGGAAACAAGAAGCGCAAGGAGAATTCAAGAGGCTGTGGATACTTTCAGACTAGCGAGACGTTCCTATACAATCATGGAGGAGCTTACTGCGAAATCAGCGAACAAGAACCAGAGACTGTGAGACTGCACGGGAATGATGGTTCTTCCCCTTCCAATTCCAATGCCGGAAATTCTGTGCACGAGAGCTGCTTTCCTTTCTTGATGGGCGATGGGGATCAAAACTTGTGGGAAAACTATGCTTTGAAAGTCAACAAAGGCGATCAGAACCAGTAAGGTAAAAGAACGTGGACGTACAGAGGGAGAGGAACTTTGAAGGGCGAGAAAGATGGTTGACTTGTCAAGAGGAAAGAGATTTAATTGAAAATGCCAATGGTAAAGCGGACATACAAAGTGTAAGGAAAGAACTGACTGGGACTTAATTATGTATAGGGATTGATCTTTAGGACCAAAATAAAGGGTTTGTGTTTTATCTACCATTGGGGAAGGGAGGTACGTACATGATGCGATGTTCTCGATCCAAGCGTTGAGTTATCATCCCAACGTTTG
Source organism: Carya cathayensis (assembly GCA_011037825.1). Classification (NCBI taxonomy): domain Eukaryota; kingdom Viridiplantae; phylum Streptophyta; class Magnoliopsida; order Fagales; family Juglandaceae; genus Carya; species Carya cathayensis. Next base: position 1,059,647 of record QGSO01000418.1, on the reverse strand, counting down.
TGTAAGTTTTCTATTTTGTACTAAATTTCCCTTTTGTGCATGCAATTGATATGTTAATTCATGTAGTTCATTACACAATCGGCCTACGTTTCCTGTTCTTCGGTTGGTAACTTTTCAACATTAACTGCGGATGTGTTTGGGAGCAAATATATATATACACAATTAACAGACACTACAAAAAAAAATAAGTTTTTGTGATTAATTTATTACAACGAAAATAGTATTCGTAATTAAAATTAATTATAAATACTATTTTCGCTGTAATAAATTAACCACAAAAATTTATTTTTCTTATAATGAGAAAACACGTACCATTAATAGCTACGTCGATCACCTCGTTTGCAAATTTATAATTTATATTTGCTAAATGTCTCCTCCATTCTGTTGTGCAATAATGCATTAATCTAATTATAAGGATTTATTGCCTTACGTTATGATAATAAAACAATATATCGTGTAAGTTTAAACAAGCTAATAACAGTTTTTTAAGGTTTGCAAATTAATATGCTTTTGCTTTCATCAATGGTGCGGAACAGATCAATGAGAATTTTGACGACCAAAGCATGTAGCTAAAAATATATATTCTCTCCGAACGTCACTCCTATATTATTATTATTATATATATATATATATATCTATACCCGTGGGAAAACTGAGCTTTAGTTGTCAGAAACAAAATTTTCAAGATAAACAATATTGTTGTTTGGAAAGAATCTTTGTGCCGACAAAAAATATTACAAGAAATGATATGATAATACGTGGTTATAGAATATGCGAGTATGTAATACTTATTTTAAAAATAAATAAATAAATATTATATTTATATAAAAAATTAATTTTTTAATAATAGACATTTAAAAAAAATACACAAATTGCACAAACTAGTTATAATTGTTAGGCTTGCAACCCGGCTTGGTAAAGCCGGTTTTGTAACCAACCCGACCTGCAAGATCTCATTTGAGGAGCTAATTCGGATGGACTCGACCCGAACAAAACCAAACCGGGTCAAACCCGTGTGACCCGACTTTAAAAACAAGGATGTTTTCTTTTCCATCTGCTAGAAACGAAAACCCATTCACTCCTAAGATGTCCGGTGAGAAACAGGTAGAGAGGAGCCGCGTGGACGATCCTAGTGGTCACCTACTCCTGCAAGCACAACCATCAGTGGCCAGTTTCTAGAAACCACCACTCGACGAACAAACCTGTAACGCCCGAAACCGTTGCAAGCGCCAAGCCCGAGCCAGAGGAAAAGTTCGCGGATCTAAGGGACGAGTCGTCGTTGATGGCAAGCAACAAGTTCAGTTGGTTCGGCAACATGGAGATGACATCTTCGACACTGCCCGAGAGCCCCATTTTTGTGGAGAGGAGTTCAAGCGACGGCGACATGGCAATGTTTTTCCCAATGAGGGAGAAGGATGATTCGCTCTACATCGATCTGGGGGAGCTGCCGGAGTGTTTCGTCGTCTTCCGCGGCGTGGGAACTCGAGATCTGTGTATCTGAACCGACCGTAACATGTCCCCTCCCCCCAGTTTGTCGTGCACCACAAGATACCAATTCTTTTCTTCTTTGTTACAGTCTCTTCTCTGTAAAACTTTTTTTTCACTATTTTCGATTTCGTTGCTTTTTGTTTTTGTGAATTTTTTCTTTGCATACCGTTAGTGTCCATGTTGGCCAGAATGATGAAGTCGCCAAAGTGCTTGAGTCTGAGTTATTTAGTCGGACGGGTTGACACCAAATTACAAACCTGTTATTTAGTCGATTAGAGACCTGTTCAAGTAATAACCCGATAAAAATTTGGGTCGGTTCAAATCATCATAATCGGATCTGTCGGGTGTTCGGCTTATATGCACACCCCTAATAATTGTTATTTGATATGACTTATACATGAGCGTATCGTCCGACATTTCAAGGTTATATAGACTACGTACGTGCGAGTCTTCATGAATAGTCACTGTCAAAAGAAGCGGAATTTGACGCTAAAGGCCGTAGTTTCGAAGCCAATGTGGAAACTAATTAATGGCCTGCACTTGGATATATTTTTACATTAATTGTTGCATGCACTTACTGTACATATGGTGATTCGGTGTTTGGATTTAACTGATCAGAAGAAGGGTTTTGGAATTTGTAATAGTTGGAAGGGGATTTTCATGTAAATTGCATCTTTCATAAATTATTTATATCACTATAAGAAAAATGATAATTTGTGACGGATTATATGCGATGAGAATGACTATTTACAATTAAAACATACTCAATTTGATAGAAAATAGACATTTTCGTAAGAAATAACTTACCAAAACTTAGCAGCTTTCTTGTAGTGTATTAAGAAAGCTTATACTTTTAAATAAAAGTTCTACTATCACAAGAAGATTTTATAAAAATAAACTTACAAATTGATTGACTCCTTACAATAAGTTAGATCTATTTTATAATAAAAATAGTATTACAGTCTAACGTATCTTATCAAACTATATTATTTTATAGATTTACTTATATGAAATCTCTTTGTAATTAAAACAATTCGCATTTTTAAGTACTATTTCCTTTGGCCGATCATTAATGGAAAGCAACTCTTTAGATAAGTTGGAATATTATTGCTTAAACTTTTCCTATTTACTCTTTAGAGTATTATAAGAGTAGCTATATGTATAATATATAGCTAATCTATCTAGTTATACATATAATATAATTAAGAATTGGCATACTTTGAATTTCGGAAATGGAGTAGAATGAGGTATTTTTGGCGTTATAAGCTAGACAGTTCAGAAAGTTGGACAATAGATGGGACGGGAGGTTTGCCGAAACCTTACTCTTTCTTGCATATAGAATAATATTATACAAGCGGTGATGGTACCAGAAATGCATAGTCTATTTTCATGGTCCACAGAAACTGTGTCCATAAGTTAAACTAGTAGACAGGGACTGCCCGTATTTAGGAAGGAGTAAAGAAGCTTCCCACCAGGGGCAGGGGGAACCGAACAAGCTGGGAGAGACGTTACAGTCATTATCACTGTGCCAAGTATCTGAGCTTTCTTTTGGCCCCCTCCAGCTTTTAACTGTTCTTCCTCTTCTCTCTCTCTCTCTCTCTCTCTCTCTCTTGTCCTGGATCTTTCACCCAGAGAGGCGCTGCTTCCCTTGTCCCGTGGACTAGCGACAGCTTTTAGTCATTAGCAATAGCAATCCAAGAAAACGAAATTACCCATCAATTATGGGAAAATCAGACTACAAAGGATCGGCTTTTTTGGTGATTCCATTGATTGGACTTGACCAGTAACTTAGATCATATTTAAAAAGTGACCTGCCTTTCTTTGAATGTGCCCCAAATTATTAAACAAAAGGGCCACTGTTTAAATATTTTTTAGCCCTAAAAGGCGACAATCAATACATCATCTTTCACCCTGACTAGCAATATCAATTCTCTCTGATCACACATCTATTTTTCCTTAAATACTTCAGTACTTGCGTGCTTCTATGATCGAGGCATGCATTCAGGCAGGAGGAAGCGGGAGGGTCTTAAACCTTGTACATTTTTCTCTCTCTCTTTTTTTTTTTTATAACTTATTTGCACCCAAACCATAAAAATAAAACTATAGATTAATTAGCAAAACCTAAACTTAAATGCTCAAACGAGATGATGCAAACTTCACATTTCTGTACTGTTCAAAGCCCATATGCATTTCTCTCTCTCTCCCTCGCACTCTTGGAATGGGAGAGAACTATTTTTCTTGACAGATATAATTCTTTTAGGCGTACGGAGAGAAAATTATTGAGGAACTGATTCTCCTTCTATGATGTTTTCGTGGGCTTACGATTTCTGTGTGATTGCGACTGGGGCAGAGAGTATTATACATATGGAGAATAGGCCACAGATACATACACCCAACCTATCAAAGTCGTGATTGTCTCATTCGACCTCGATCGTATTAAATAAACGAGGTTGCAATCTAAGAAAGGGCCCAAATTCCAATGACCAAAATCAAAACGATCGACGATTCGAAGGTTTCCAAAAGCAACTTAAATTTTGCTATTATATTTTTGCATGATAATAATAATGAGGATGATGATGTCTGGTTTCCGGCCATTTCCCCTTCAATCTTCATGTCCTACTTAGACAACATCGTTAATCGTAGTACTTTACTTTCAGAATTCTTTTTTGGGGTTTTGAGAACGAGTAAAAAGTTGTGCTTCAGCCTTCAGGGCCCGATAGGTAACATCGTTATCCTTCTGCGAGAATGAGTCCCAAAGGACTAAGGACCACTGGCGAGCATCACAGCGCAGCAGCACTACTGTCCATTATTTTCAATTCATCCCGCTCTGATATCTTAATTTGCGCTACCTACATTATCACGTATTTCTAACTCTACCCTCTGTGTTTGTGTATTCGGTACTGCCATCCGTCAGTCCAAATTATGACTAACGAATTCAATTCCTCTTCTGTGCATCATAAATTTCTTCTGACTCCTACCTGGCGATGGGAGGGAAAAAATAGAGAAAAAAAGCTTGAGAGCTTGAGAGGGATAGTTTCGAAACTTAAATGGGTTCGTAAAGATGGATCTAATCATATTTAACATCCCATTTGTATAGATAATTGTTAAATGAGAAATGATATTTGCAATCGTGATTGTACAAGAGTCTTATAGTCTTTTTGAAAAAAATGAATTAATACGGGACCCACATTAAAAAAACGAATTTTATAATTGTGTATCTTACTCTTTTTCAAAATGATTGTGCAGCCTTTACACATTTCACGACTGCATGTAGTATTACTTTATAAATATATTTAAATAAAATAATAAAAATGACAAATTAGTGTGTTTTACTGTTGAAGCGGAAGACACTCCCCCATTTTCTTTTTACTCGGAGCTCCTAGTAGTGTTTTGGATATACATGATCATCCCTTCTCCAACCTTCTCCAATTTACGGAATCAACCATATTGAGGTGGTGGAGAATTCAAGCACGTTTAGCTTATGCCACATTTTTCGGCCCACAAAACTGCTTTGGTTTGGGCTAGGCTTATCGGGCTGGTATTTGGGCTTGGTCCAGATATGGATTCGATCTCTAGTTAGTTGGTGTACACACGTAACACAGTATTGCTATGAATATTTTCTTAACAAGAACGTACTGTATAAATATGTGTATTTATTGTTTCATCAAAGAAAAATCTTAAAAATAATACTCGTATTCTTGTGATTGTTTTAATAATTGGGATATTCCTTAGCGATTGACTGCGAAAAGAACAGGGCAAAAAGCTATAAAAGTAGGTAGGTAAATGTAACGATGTCAACGGTAGGAGAGGTGGGGTGGGGAGGAGGGTAGAAGCAAGGGCATGAAATTAGCACAAAATAGGTAAGCATTGACTGTTCGAGAAAAGGGAAAGGTGGAGGTGATAGTGCGAAAATAAAGGAGAGAGATCTGAAAATTATTTGCTCTTGAACTGCCGTGAAGTGTACGTGAGTAACTTTTTCTTTATTAATTAATGATGTGAATGTGGCTTAAGTGCCGTTTTAAGACTGTCGAAATTAACATGGGTGCTCTACAATTGCAACGGAGCTTTTTTAGAACTCGAACTTGCATTTGCATTACATGTTACATGCTGGAGGATAGAATAACCCGTCTAGGGGAGGGCAGTGACAGGTTTTAAGTGCCTGCCTGCAGTCTGCAGATGTAGTCATTGTAACCAAACCCACATAAACATTGCATCATTTGTGTGATTTTATTTATTTTCCTTCTTCCATTTCTTGGCTCATTTGACACTCGAAGACCTTAACTAGCTAAGGACTTTCCATTTTCCAACGAATACGAATCTGGACAACGATAATTTGTCACTTTTCCTGCCCCATGGATTTTAATTCCGTTGAATACAGAAACAGGAAAAAAATAAAAAAAAATATATAGTTTGCGCCAATAAACGAAAATAAATGTAGCTTGAAAGGTGAAAAAAATCATTCCAGATTTCATGGGGGGATACTTTGATCAATCAGAATTTTTTACTGCTTCGGCAAACCTATCAACTTTTAGCAATTGGCAGTAGCCCCATTATTTCAACTCGAATCTTTGTAAAGCAGCATAAAGGAATAAATTTCACTAGGTAGGGGAACCTCAACAAAACCCAATTATCGTGCCTCACTGAAGAAGCCCTTACACTAACACCAGTCTTCTAGAGCCAGCAGTCTTCCATCAAAGAAAAGGACTGCCACAACTGCCTATTCTTCGGCTGAAAGAGAAGTCCGCCCCAGCTAACGAACGAAACATCCTACATCAGAGAGCATGTTGCCATGGATCCACGTATAAATAGACTACGTATTCAACCGCAACACGAAACGGAGAGTGGATAGAAACCAAAGCGAAGTTACATTTCTGTACTTGTAGAATGAAACGACAGTCATTTGACTCATAATACTTTGTTTAGAAAGCAAATAGAAACATAAGATAAAAGAAGTTCTCGGCTGAAAAACCCAAGCTCAACAAGCGAATGCTCCTCGAGCTTTTATTATTCTACCACCATCCTATAAGGAAGGACTGAGATAACAAAAAGCATTGAAATAGTGCCCTAACCCTATGCCTGAGAATAGAACAAGCCCAAAACATACCGCATCAACTCTCCAAAAGAAATCGCCAACCACCAGAAGCTTGACTTCATCAGTACTTATAGTCCTTCACATGAAGGCTCTCCGAGACACCCTCACTGAGTTTTGCATCGCCCTTGTAAATTCCCAGAGTTGCCTCTGAGTTTGCCTTGGCCCTGGACAGGAAGGCAGCCTGAGCCTTCTCAAAATTTTCCCGCTTTCCAGCCCAAGTCTTGAGAGTGCTCTGCTGAAGAGCCCGCCCAAAGGAGAATGAAAGACTCCATGGCTTCTTTCCCTTGTATTTGTTCATTGCATTGAGGTTGAGGGTTGCCTCCTCCTCACTCTGACCACCAGACAAGAAAACAACTGCAGGAACTGCAGGAGGCATAGTTCGCTGTAGTGCTGTAACAGTGTACTTAGCAATCACCTCTGGTGCAACCTTTGGTGCCTCAGATCCTGGGGTCACCATGTTGGGCTTCAACAAAGTTCCCTCGAGCAGGACATGGTGATCATTTAGAGCTTTGTAAACAGCAGCAAGCACACGTTCAGTCACATCAGCACACTTCTCAATATCATGGGGTCCATCAACCAGAATCTCTGGCTCAACTATGGGCACCAAGCCGTTTTCCTGGCAGATGATAGCATATCGGGCCAAACCATTGGCATTATCATTGATGGCTAGCTGCGATGGCTCGGTTGCGCCAATCTTGAGCACAGCACGCCATTTGGCAAATCGAGCACCAGCTTCATAGTACTTCTGGCAACGCTGTGCAAGGCCATCAAGACCCTGGGTGGTCGTCTCACCATTGGTACCAGGAAGCTCAACAGTGCCCTTGTCGACCTTGATACCAGGGAGAACTCCACCTTCCTTCAAAAGCTCAACAAAGGGCTTACCTGCAAGGTATAATATAAAAATTTTACATTATCAGGGGAAAGTGATGGTAAAGTGAACACTTGTAACAAGATGTCTTTCAAAATATGGTGCTCAATCATCAAAATCGAACCAGAACACCCAACTTTGACCATATGCAATTGTATGAAATCCATGTCAAATTTTATTTATACCACAAGAAACTTAAAGTGTGCTTAAAACTAATTCATAACATTAGATACAAGAATTGATCAAAATACCAGAAGCTGTCTTCTGATAGAGGGTCTCCTCAAAAAGAATTACTCCACTGAGGTATTGGAGGGCACCAGGAGTGGTGAACAGAAGCTCTCGGAGAGCACGCCTGTTCTCCTCAACATTCTCGACATTAATGCTGGAAAGACGCTTGCCAATGGTACCAGTTGACTCATCAGCAGCAAGGATACCCTTCCCAGGGGTACCAATGTATGCAGCATTAGCAATAAGCTCGTCTGAAAAAAAATAAGCGGAAACAAGCCATTGATCAGAATTCATGAGACAAATAAGCAATATTCAACCATTTTGTTGCCAGTTAACATGAATAAAATAAACTAAAATCAGCACTAGAGTCTTAGTACAGACAAAGTATTAAACAAAAGCCAAATAGGTATGCAAATATGTTCAAGGGTCAACACAAAAGGCAGAGGATAACCGCTACTTATCACAAACTTTTAAATCTTGCTAAGAACAACTTTCAAGAAAAACATAAACCCTAGTGATATACAAGTGACATTAAAATTGTTGGCAGCTAAATTTATTGGGCCTAATAACCCAAACGAAAGAATCTGTACTTCTACGATGTAATAACTAGGCATTACATATTTCAACAAGCGTTATCTGATGCATAAGTAACTCAAAACATTTACTCCAATAACCCAATAGAGATAGGCAAACCGGGATATAATATGAACCAAAATTATTCAGACTCGTTGGATATCTACATAAGTGATTCCTCATACATCCATAAAAACAAACTCTTATACAGAAAAACAAACAAACAAACTCCATCAACCAAATAATTTTGGATCTCCACAAAACCCAACAACTCCTTCTTTCATTATAATTAATTGGCAGAATGCTATGGTCCAGAAGAGCCACTAACTTCAAAATCTACAAAAATTGCCGTTGATCGCAGTCAGAAGGCTAAAAGTACCAAGTCCCTACAGATGATTCAGACAAAGTGATAATTGAGAAATCATCTCAAAAGCCATCCTATAACCAGATCTGATGTTTATGTGAAACAACAAATACTCACCCAGACCCATAATTTTCATTCCCGATTCATTCTTCTGTACGGCGTACTTAGTATTCGATTTATCACTAACCAACCAGAAGCTGTACCATATAGAAGAATTGGTTAAAAAGTTTCAAAGTTCAAAAAGCGGATCTGAGGCTACTAGGTGCCTAGATTGGGTTTCGTTGCAAGACAAAGGGCAATGATTCAGTTAGAATCCCCCCAATCCGAAAGATCCATAATTTTTTTATTAACAATAAAGAGAATTTTTAACCAACAGTCCTTATTCAAAGATCCGCTCAAAATATCATAGACAATCTACGACGACAATAGTTGAATAAACAATACTACATCAAACAAAGCAGTATTCATCCCATTAGAATTTCCAGATCTAATCGAGGGGGATCGAGAAACGAAGAATATAGGGAACAGAGAGCACAAACAGAGAAGGAGCTTAAGGAGTGAATTACCCTGGTATTTGCTCTTGAAAGCCGACATTTTCTGTTTTTTGTCAATAAAAGGGCACTGAGAGAAGTTCTGTTTTGAGGGAAAGGGAGAGAGCGTTTGGAGACAGGAATGAAAAGGAGGAGTCGGGGTTGGGGTTATATTTAGGTGAGGGAAAGAAAGGTAAGTGGGAGCTGAGAAGGCTTTGGTAGGTATCGATATCGTCGCATCTCTGTTTCGGCTTTTTCTGCAAGCAACGTTGTAGATCGCGAAGTCGCTCGATTTACTTTTTTAGCCTTGGGCCGGCCCAACTGAGCTCGTCAATTGTCCTAGGCTTGCGGGGGGACCGCACGGGGTTGGTCACGCCACATGCGAGTGAGAGGAATTTATTATTTTACGCCCTTGCCCGTTCAATGCGGTTCTCAAAACATATATAAATTAAATACCATTTTTCAACTTATGGGTTCGATGATGATTTCAATTTTGTCAAGCTCTTCGAGAACTCCAATTTATTTTTATTTTCGTTTATAGCTGTTGTGCTGCGTGTGTGTGGGCGAGGTGGGGGGTTTTGGAGGGCTCAGGAGAGGTACACAATAAAGGAAGGGTATAATGGGGCAATCAACAAAAAGCAAGAGGGAAATGGCCCACTTGCTAGTTTCTAAAAGTAAAAGGGAAAGTCGTGGTGTTTCTAAGCTAAAAGTTGATCTAAAACCGCTGCGGGATTAGGTGGGCAGTCGCAGGAATAGGATGGGTCAAATTCTGTGGGAGTTGAGAGTGAACTCTTCAGGGTTTGGTTGCTGAATGCTGAACACGCAAAAACCGAGAGCGACGCCTGTATCCTTTGGGTCTAGGTTTACTTTTTCTTTACAACAATTAAAAGAGAAGTGAAGTGATGGGTTACTTAGATTTCAAACTCATTTCAATTAATCATTATAATTTTTTTTAAATTTTAATAAAAAATATAATAAATAATTCTTCTTTTTAAAATTTTAAAATAATAATAATATTAAAAAAAAATATTTCATAATTTTTTAATATTATGCTGTCTATGCGTAAAAAATAAATTTGGATGGATAGAGCATATCAAAACAGTGAGAGATATTACTTTGATATGATGAAGTATATAGCAAAACCTTTATTGACTATACCATCTGCCCTTTTATCTTTCTTTATTTTTAGAATTCTGTTTATCTCGTCTCTATCTTTTGGACGAGAAATCACATCAAAATCATTATCTATTTTTCTTTTTCTTATTTTTTTTCACAAAACAAAACTGATTAAACTTGTTCAAACAGACATATAGATAATTAAATTGTAATCCCATTGTAATTGGAGTATAACTTCTCGAATCATTGGCGATTATATGAATACTTAGGTAATATAAAATTTAAATTTTTACATAAAATATAATAAATAATTCAATTTTTTAAAATTTTAAAATAATAATAATATTAAAACATAATATTTCAATTATATTTTATTCAACTTTTAATTTTTATCTAAAATCATCTCATTTCATCTCACTGTCTAACCTACCCCTAAAAAATATATCAACTTATATGTAAAGAAAATACTGTAACACTATTTAACTAATATAGTGAGAGTTGAAAAAAAAAAAACAGATTTATTATGTCGATTTTGCCAAACACAATGAATATGAAATTATTTATTATTGCATTATTTGTATGCGAATCCAAGTCGAGAGCTGGGTGGCGTCATTTTGTATTTGTTTAAGCGGACCTGCAGCTAGAGCCTAGAGCATCATGTCTATCTAATGATACGCATGAGTCATTATGCACGCACCACGGCCGTCCTCTGTCATCCACCGACCTCTCTCACTTACATGGTCACAAGTCAAACAATAATAATCTGTGCGTTACACATTTCATACATCACAAACTTAGGCAATATATATTCATTTAAGCAAAAGCACCATTTTGAACATCACTCCCAAATAATAATCTCTATACTTATATTTATATGTCTATTATATGCTTTTATTTTACCTTCATCTCATAATCTTTTTGTATGAGTACCAAATACCAATCTGTTTTCTTCTTTTTGGGTGAAGTATGCCTTTAAATATAATCAAAACCATTGCGTCAGGACGCAAGTGGACTCTAAATTATCATAGTGACCACCTATATATAATTAGTCTCTATCCAAAGTCAATATAAATATAAAAAAGTGAATGATTAAAAATATTAATTCTAAATAATAATAATAAAACGATAATAGTGACAATAATAATCACCTCCCGACACTCGTGGGTCCATTAATATTTTGTATTTTTTTCATTTATCTATTTATATATATTTCATTTGGTATCTTCTCTGTGTTTGAATGGTTATTATTGGAATAAAATATAAAAACTTAACCTGCATTAAAAAGGCTGTCTCTACCCAACCTCACGTCCTTTGTCTGCTTTGCTTTCATGTGAATGTGACAAGATCGCTCCTATCAGGTGTGCAATATGAGAAGTGGCGCACTTAATTCATTCACATATATACTAATATTTAGAGTATCTCAAACCTTTCTGTATTTTGCATATAAAAACAAACTAGCTAATGATATGTCAGAATAAGCTCTTTATCGATTATGCAAGAAACATATTGCATATATAATGTATTGCATTGCACTACATGTGAATTTAAAACTTATTATTCTTTTTTTTTTCTGGGACGATATATAATAGGAATAAATTAACTGATATATAATACATTACAAAATAATAAAGTAGTTTGTAGTTTATTGTTTTAGATGAGAACTCTGACTAGCCATTGAAAATCATGCTATAAAAGACGTGAATAATGTAATATGTGGGCGATAGGAGAAAGATACATACGGAAGAAGAGAGAGGTTGGAGATCCCCCAACAAACACTTCCACTGCATTTAACACTTATTTGCAATAAATATATCTTTATATATATATATGAGAAATATTTTTGTTACAAACAGATTTTATCAAAATAAATCCATAAATTAGCATAATTTAATATGGTATATTAGATTGTAAAATTATTTTATTATGAAATAGTTATAACATATTATATAAAAATACATCAATTTATGTATTTATTTTTATGAGATATTGTGACTATAGTATTTATATATATATATGGGTCTAAGTCTCACTTATTGCTAAAAGAAACAAATCTCACTTCTAACACAATAACAACATAATATACGCGAGTATGTGTATGTATATATTTAAAATAAATAAAAAATAAAAAAAGAATTTCCAATTATTTTGATATTTCCCCTAGTGTACTAGTATAAAATTCTACACCACAAAAGACCATCAACAATCTTAAGCTGCATCCCTCAAAAAAAAAAAAAAAAAATCTTAAGCTGCCAACGGCCCAACAGAGTACTTTTCTTTCTTCTTCTCATTTTATCGTAGGTCAGATTGGATAATAATCAAAGTATTTCTTCTTATTCTATTTTATCTTATTTTATTATTATAATTTTTTTAAAATTTTTACACAAAAATATAATAAACAATTCTATATTTTCAAATCCAAAAATAATATTTTATTTAACTTTAAATTTTTATAAAAAACTATATCATCTCATTATCCAAACCACACATGAAAGAAATATCAAACACTGACAGACTAAAGAGGTTGTATTGAGGGAGGGTTTTTGCCCCAAACATCAAGCACAAATAACACAAGGAGGTATGGTGAAGGGGCATGATTCATGTGAAATCCAAGGAGATGGTCTATTTTATAGACCACGCTTGACATTATATTTTCATTATATTATAATGATGTGATATTGTTCATTAATCGTTAATGTTATGAAATTTATGAATTCATTATGAAATTCTTTAAAGATACCCATATATATAGAAGTATAAAAGAGACTATGAGCCGTCGTATTTGACGGCTAGCTAAAGGTGGTCATACAATACAATTTGGTTTATAATACTCCCTCTTTGGATGACCACATATAAAGAATATACCTCGTTAAAACCTTGTCAATGAAAAACCCAGTGAGAAAAAACCAATGACGAAGGAAAAAGAGTACAATATTCATGTATATCGCCAAGTGCTTTAAAATTGCCTCATTAAAACCTTGCAAGGGAAAATCCAGTGGGATAAAACCTTAGCGAAAGAAAAAGAGTACAATCAGCACAAGTCTTCAAGACTTTTACTCCTCCTGAAAAGTGCATGATAATAGGCCTTCAAGTTTCCGCATTCCAATGTTCTGCACAATCTTCAATTTCACATTTCTTCTCATGAATTGCAATGATCTCTCTGTGAAAATGCAATATCAGATCGAGTGCAATTTTTAAGATACATCAGTGCTCTAATTGCACTGAGATAAGGTACTTCAGGATCAAAAATTTCTTCATCGTCTTCACAAGAACGAAATGGGTCTTTCTGCACATCAAATGATTGAACAACTATTGGAGTACTCAGGGGATAAGCTTTGTCCATGTAAAAGTTCTTCAAGATCGTTTTAATATTAAATTCACTACTCTTCAGGAGTTGTGCTCTTCTGGAGTTCTTGTAAATAACATAGTTAGTGGAGAAGTCATCAATATTAAGTCGCCAACCTCCATATTCAACAAAAACAGTGGCCACGTTTTTAGACCGGACAAGCACCCGCAGAATTTTACAGCTCTTCTGTAGCTGTCAGGAGTCGCAAGGCTATGATGCTACATCTGTTGTCTCTTGTAGAGAGATACTTCACGAGGGACACTGTGAAACAATAGAGATGTTTTGTCCTTCCTTTCATAATTTTCTCTATAAAAGAAATATTCAATTTATCTTCATTCACATCTCATCTTCTTTACTTTTCTGTAATTAGTCTGCATTCTTACTCTGCAATGGCCCAGCAATCTTCTCGTAACCAATATGTGAGGTATTCTACACCTTGTTCACCAGTTGTTTCTGCTATAGTGCAATACAATAATGATCTGACTAATAAGTCAGATGTTGAAGCTATCTATAAGCTTGTGAGTCTTGGTACCCATTACTCATCAACTATTGTCGCATTTTCTTAGCGACTACAATCTAAACCTTATGATGTTGACAAACTCAATGAGAAAATTTTTATCCTTCAGCGACTTCTTCTGAAATCTAACATGAAAATAGAAGTAATAAAGTAAGAAAATAGGAAATTAAAATCCATGCTCAAGTCTTCTTTTCAATTGCCTACTCCTTTAGATAGAGATGCCACGCAAATTTTTGAAGAGCAGAATCATTTAAAGAATGAGGTGAAGAGCCTCAAATTTCTATAATTTTGTTTCGAGAAAATAATATCTCACAACTATTCATATTGTGTTTCTATCTTCTGGTAGATGTTCTGTGTGCTCCATTTTATTTATCTCCCCCTTGAAGCCGAAATGGTTTCTAATTTATATTTCAAATATGTGCAGTTCTTCTTATCTCTTCAGGAGTTCTAACAAGATTTAGATTATCAATATAAACCGCAATAATAATAAATCCGAAATCCGATTTCTTAATAAAAACACATGGGCATATTGGATTATTTTCAAATCATTCTTTTAATAAATATTCGCTAATGCGTTTATACCACATACGTCCGAATTGTTTTAACTCATATAAATATCTTTGAAATTTAATAGAGTACATATTTCTGGATGTACTCAGATTAGAAATTTCAGGCATTTTATATCCTTCAGGGATTTTCATATATATTTCTGGATATACTTAGATTAGAAGTTTCAAACATTTTATATTCTTCAGGAATTTTCATATATATTTTTGGATGTACTCAGATTAGAAGCTTCAGGCATCCTTCAGGGATTTTCATATATATGTCATGATCTAATGACCCATATAAATATGCAGTGACCACATCCATTAACTGCATATCCAATCTTTTTGTAACTACCAAACTAATCAAAAATCTGAATGTGATTGCATCCATAACAGGAGAGTATGTTTCCTCATAATCAATCCCTGGTTTTTGCAGTTTTCATGAGCTCTTCTGGAGCCTCAATGACATTTAAATTATCTATATAAACTGCAATAAAAGATAATATAAATACTGAAAATATATAGAAAATAGCTTGTTCCACATGCGTTTAGATCATATAAGGATTTTTTAGACTTGATAGAATAAGTATTTCAACACTATATGCTTCATGCATTTCATATCTAGTGATCCATATAAATATGCAATTTAATCATGCATACCCAAACTCTCGGTAACTATCAAGCTAATACAAATATCAATATAATCTCATCAATTTCAAAAGCATATCAATATTATTTATGCGGGAAATATACTCGTGATTTATATATCATATTTTCATTTCCTTTATATAAATACCCACAGATATTCAACAAGCATCACCTCATAGGTGTTTGGACTTCAAGTCCATATGCATCACATTTTACTAGTGATATCAATTCTGCAGGAATTTGTTTATTTATATTTTGGCCAATATTTTTACGTCGGTATTCTTCGACGGTTCTGAACTCACTTTCTTCATTACTTCTGATAATATCAAGTGCCATCTTATATGAAAATACGTTGTCGACAACAGTTTTATTTCTCTCCATAATTTCTCCATTACTCATGAAATGTAATATCGAGATCTCGTTATTTCATGTACCTGTCCCTCTTCAAGGGGAGACATTTTAGGAGGTACTTTTCAGGAGTATTATACTCTTCAGGAGTTTTTATTATGTAAGAATTTTGTATAGAAAGTTTGGATGGATCTTATTGCTTGTTTTGTGGATATGTCCTCTTCAGGAGCACCAATTTCTTTTCTTTGTGCTTTTCTCTTTCGAGATGCTGTATTGATAGGTCTCACACGCTTTCAGACATGTCTTATGTTCATTAAACTGCTAAATTTCTTAATTATCCTACGGAGACTTCAATCCTCACTGGGATTTTAGCAGATAGAATATGAGACATTTTATCTTATTGCATCCATAAATTAATTATCATATGAATTTCCAATTCACCTATGATAATCAAGATAACGTTGAATTATTTCATTTTATTTGCTTCAAGCAAATTTTTCTTTCTACTCATAGTGGGAAAACTTTAGAGTAAAAAAATCTTCTGGTTCTTTTGTGGACGTCCATATAAAAATTATTCAACTTATCATAATTGATTTCGGATGATCAAGATAATCATGAAAAACATACAAATATTTTGAATCATATCATTTTTGATTCAATAGTTATATAATATCATCTCAAAGAGAAAGCTAATAAATTTTTCAATACGAACTTCTGACTCGAAATCATAGAAGTACTATAAAGATATTCATCACCACTTCCAATCTCTTAGTTTCTTTGAAAACAATGCGTCATTCTCTTCTGAGAATGATATAAATCCAATTTCATTCACTTCAGGGAATGATGTGGAACTAGTAGGACGTGACTCATGATTTCTTAGAAAAATCTCATTATTTTGCTTAGCCACTAGAAGACCAGATATAAATTTAGAATATATTGTGAACTTTTACACTCGATATTGCTATTTCAGGAACACATTCGAGACGTTCATTTTAAACATATATTCTTTAGTAGCTTTTCTCTACACAATTTCAATTATGTAACTTCAGGTGCATTAATCATAATGAGTTTTTGGTACACGTATCACTCATTTAAACTATCTCACAAAATCAATAGATCCTTTATTATGAGATACTTAATAAAATTATTGGTTTAGAACGATCTTTCAGGGATGCTCAATTTCTATTCCAAGATGAATCTTATCATCAATAATTCATAACAATTATAAAAAATAAATAGAACTTGTATGTAAACTATGTGAATAGACATAGAATTAAATCAAGTAATAATAATTAATATAATTTTTAATACTCACCTTGGGGATTGCAAATAATATATTGAAAAACTTACTTGAAGTAGAAGACCGCTAGCTTCATAATCAAAGAACCTCATGTTGAATGAGAATGCCACCAACTTCAAAATCAACAGAATCTCGCGCTTTGTTTGCATTGTCCTTCACCGTTCCTTTCTCCTGCCATTTTTTTAAATATTTTATTATATATTTGTTTACACTTTAGATCTTAAATATCACGTGAAGACATGTCCCACAGCATCTTTGAATAATCTATCCTTATTGGCTTTTTCGATTCAGCCGAAAAAAAAAAAATTAATCAAGACATCAGGTGCACTTGCCCATCTCCGAATAGCTTCTTCCGCGCACCCACAAGCTGCCAATTTCTGAGTCAACCATAGCAGCTCAGACGCCAGCTTCTCGGCCGAAGTATCTGACCCGCTCATCTCTCCCTTCGTCAACAATGGCGACCTCATCGTCAAGAACCAGATCCAGCGATCTGCCTCTCCTACACGCGTCAACGTCTACACGTCGAGTTCGCTCTCTCCCTCCGTCTGCTTCTCCATCGACCACCGCTCAATCTCCCCAAACCGTAGCCAGGTCATCACGAGCCACCAAAACCACATGTCGATCCCCAAGAAGACGTGTACGTGCTCGCCGACGATGCATCCAGGTTCATTTCGCTGTCATCTACACAAGAAAGCGTCAAACAGTCGTGGGAGCCATTAGGCGGCGCCGTATCCGAACAATGGGCTGAACATGCGAAGATCGGCAATGAAGAATTCGCTGGTTAGAATCGGAGGCGTAGAGGGAGAGTGGGTCAAGAGAACATTGACCGCTCTGATCAGGCCCTCGTCTCATCAGCTAAGGAGAAGAGCCGCGTTCGAACCCACGCCGAGTCGGCTCTCGATTATGTCCAGAGCTGAGGATCTATGAGTTTCCTTTCTGTTGTGCACAGGTTGGTCATCTTTGAGTTTTCGAGTCCTAGATTCCGGCGAGAGTCAGAATCCGACGGAGGAGTTTTTGGACATCATATATTTTCTCCAACAAACTGCATCTACTGCAAGCGCGAGAAAACGAATATGTGCGAGAGATCTGGGGTGAACCCTTTCAAGACCGTGAAGTCCTTGTAGGTTCTCTGGGTCAGCAGAGTTCTGGGAGGGGAGGACACGAGCAAGGATCTGAGAAGAGGAGATCGGAGGATGCGCTGGAGGTTCTCTGGGTCTGTCGATTTTGTGCTTCTCTTTGTGTGGCTTGAAGTCAAGAGATTGGGAAGAGACTATCAGGTAGAGAAAGAAAAATAAGGCGATTCGTACTAATAACGTGTTATGAAATTTATGAATTTATTATGAAATCCTTAAAGGATACCCATATATATAGAAATACAAAGGAGGCTATGAGCCGTCGTATTTGACGGCTAGCTAAAGGTAGTCATACAATACAATTTGGTTTATAACATTTAATACTTTTTTAATTATATATTATCAAAAGTTATAAGTAGTGTTACATCTTTGCAACGGGACAAAAAAGAAAGAAAATGTTGTATGTAGCAATTTTCTTTTAATAATACAATCAATAAATCAATCAATTATTTGGTCTCATCCTACCATGATAGCACGAAAAGAGACGATTTGAAATTGTGCAAGCCTACCCTATTGTTAGGGTTGGTTTGCCCTTGGGTTGCATCTGCCTTCGTAATCCAAGCTCAACCCAATGTCATGAACTGGACCAAGCCTTTAAATTATGTGATTTTGCTTGGGCTGGATTTGATCCAACGATCACCAGCTGCTGGCCATGCTTGTCCGCCCGCTTTGCAGCCGGCAGGGGGTGATTTTAGAGAGGATGGAAATGGGCAAAAGAAAAGGCACCAACGGAGGAGGGATTCGAACTTTCCTCTATGGTGGAATAGGAAAAAAAATTTCCAAAAAAGTAAAGAGGGTGAAAAAAGCCTAGGGATGTTTTTTATCTTAGTTCTGCCATATATAATTACTTTGTGTATTATTCTATTGATGTGAATGATCAAATTAGTTATTTTTTATTAAAAAAAATGTAATGCAATGATAATGAAGGTCCACGTTGATCTGTCGTTTCTTCCATTTTTCTTTCCTACCAAACAAGGGAAAGAGGCATATTTTGCGCCATTCCTTTGCCTCTTTCCCATTCCTTCCATCCGCCAGTACGAACGGAGCTTAAGCTCATAACCACAGGAGAAAGGAATCCTTTTTTAAGTTGCCAACAAAAACAAAAGGCCAAGAAATAAATGTTACCCAGGAATCCACGTGAGACCTGGCCCGATAGGTTAGTTAATCTAAACGAAGTGGGGCCAAGGCCAACCAAACAAAATACACGATACTAATCTCGCATGTAAGCTACCGTCAATCAACAGTTAGCATCAAATGTTCATCTCTGCACAAATTCCAGTAACGTACGCATACTAGGAGCAGGCCTACAAGAAAGAATGTTCTGCCTTGGGAGAGGTGGAGAAGAAAAGGGAGAATCCATCCAACAAGATGTTTCATGTGCTATTAGAATCTATATACAATTGTATCAATCCCTACTCACATTACAGTTTTCCCAGATCCACGCAAGGCATATTTCCCTAAACTAAAAGATTAACCTTCTATATATCTTCCTTCTGCTGTTAAAATCACTGAAACAGTTAATAAATCAGTTTGTGTTAATATAATTTTCTTGTTCAGCAGCAAGCAGATTTTCAAAAAAAAAAAACCAACAAAGAATCAATCAGGTTTCTTTCTTACAAGCACAGATCAGCAACGTGAATCCAACCTTCTCTTGTTCCTTCAGTTCCAAATTCTTCTCCTCCAACCACAGCCTGCTGTCAAAGCCACTCCTAGTCCTAAACATGAAAACAGCAGACCCAGATGTTGGATTGAAGAACCAGTCATGAACATCCCACATCAAATCCACCAACAAACCATCTAGAAAGATAGCTTGGTTCCCTCTAAAATTCCACCTTAATCTATTCCCTTGAAAAATATTCTTCTTGTCAATGAAAACAGATAATACAGGACTCTTTGATCCTATTTCTCCAACACATTTGATCAAGATGTCATGAGGTGTTCCTGTGTCGCAGAACTGTGCCTTCGTTGAATAAACAGCATTACCAGAGAAGTGCTCGCTCCTAGAAACCAATGAAAACTTTGCATGTGGGGTTTCTGTGTTGTATCTCTTGTCTTCTAAGTCTTCATCATTGTCTCCAAGGCGCAGGCTAAGCTCTGAGTCAACAAAAACCATGACATAAAACCCATCAAGCGGCTCCGGTCCAGAATCATAATTAGCTTTCGAAATATCCCAGAAGACTTCAATCTTTGAGTTGCAAGACTGGAATTCTTTGGTGCCTTTGCTCTTTTGCAGTCGTTGACAATTGGAATTAGACTTGGAGGGGGAGGATGTGCTGTCATCGATGTTAATGATGAAGCCTTGGCCCATAAGTTCATTGCACCAATTGAGCGTGATCAGCAGCCGCTTTTGGGTTGAGAGTTTGGCTTTGTATATACATCTCACTGCATGTGGGATCGAAGGAATCATCTTTATTGAGAGATTAGGCTGGTTTGAAGGGCCCGAGCAATACAAATCGGACACCTTAACGGCATGTTCGCTGTAACAAGATGCTATACTCCTCATCGTGGAGAAAGTCACAGAAAGGAAATGAATGGAAGAAAAAAAGACGAGACTTAGAACGGAGAGAGAGAGAGAGAGAGAGAGAGAGA